>VZSV01000056.1:548805-567983 GCA_013398735.1 Nothocercus julius | reverse complement strand
GAATTTCATAAGATTTCTCATTGCCCGGCTATCCAGTCTGTCCAGGTCCCTCTGGATGGCAGCGCAGCCCTCTGGGCTGTCAGCTCCTCCTCCCAGTTTGGTATCATCAGCAAACTTGCTGAGGGAGCTCTCTGTGCCTTCATCCAGGTCATTGATGAATAAATTGAACAGGACTGGGCCAAGGACTGACCCCTGCGGGACACCGCTAACGACAGGCCTCCAACTAGACTCAATGCCACTGATCACCGCCCTCTGAGCCCTGCCATCCAGGCAATTCCTAACCCACCTAACTGTCCACTCATCTATCCCATCTATCCATCAAAGGGCATTAAAGTGCCAAATGACTAGATAGTGCTACCCACTGTTCAATCCCAGGGACATCGGAGATGCTGCCCAAGACATCTGTGAGGAATCTGGCTTTTTTTTAAAAAAAAAAAAAAATTCTTACTCTTTCCAGTGTAGTATCTTCAACTATTATCTAAGCATATTGCTCCTGAAAGACAATGTGGAAAAGTAAGCAAGTAAACATTTTCCTTCAGCTCATTTTCTAAGCAAGAGTGGTTTGAACGAGAGCTGCCCTTTTATAAAGGGAAATCAAAGCTCTGCTTATGAGGGTTCAGAAATGCAAGAATCAAACATTATAAAGCAGAGGGATTAAACATTTACATTTGCTTGGCTTCCAATGCATATTCAATAGCCAATACAGTTGGGGGTTCAACCACAACTCAAAATTCATATATTTTCTGGAGAATTAAAAGCAAGTGGCAGAAGCATTTAATGTGTGAATCTTCCAGAAACTGCATGACATTAGCAAGCTAATATGTATTTGTGGTATGTTAAGTAAATGTCTGAATACACCAAACACTGACATTTAATATGAATCTTTGAAAGAAAGCTGACAAAAGGAGTTAGATACAGTAATAAATATTTAGCCTAGCGCTTTTGAATTGTTACTGCAACTAGCTGCTAACTCTTGTCTCTAACATTAGATGCTTAGACAACACCTGCCAGCATGTATCTTACAAAAATGCTACAAGATCCAACTTCACCTTTATTTATATTCAGTAAGACGAGTTTCTTATCTGTGCAGGAATGGAGAAAATGAGTTTGCCCATAAACAGAAAGGCACCCTTAGTCATCAAGCACAATTTCTTTAATTATATCAGCTATTTCTCTTGGAGCAAATTTTACTAAGACTAAATAAAAGTGTTCCCAGTGATAGGGTAACATGTATTTTCTGTGTTCTCAGTTAAAATGCTATCTATAGTGTCCAAGAGTTCCTGCCTAAGGCCTTAATTATCATTTGATAAAAGTGTTATGGCTTCCCCATTTCAAAATGAAAATAATGCTAAGTCAATTAATATCTTTCCCCCAACCACTATGTTGCTATATAGAGCATGTTTAAAGGAAGAAATGAAGTACATAGTATAACAATTCTAAATCAATGAATAAATAAGCAGTTTTCATAATTCTGATTTTTTTTGATTAAACTAAAAATAGTTAATACCCAAGAGCCCTAACTATTAGCTATCTTAAGATTTCAAGGATAAATATAACTATCCTAACTCTAGTTCCAGAATTGTCTTTGATAATTTCAACACTTCCATGTGGTCTCAAAAATAATTTTATAACTCATTAGGGGAAGGAAGGAAAAAAAAAAAAAGAAGTCTCCTCTCTCCTTCCATAAAGGGATACTGACCGAGATGTCACTTTAAGTCAGCGCTGGGCACCAGTACGTGAGGGGTTCCTACCTGGGCATGCAGAGTGGAAGGTCCTGCCAGTGCAAACTCACAGGCAGAGCTTGTTTTAACACATTTCTTTCCAAAAGAGAGCCTCATTCTTGAAGGTATAAGCCTGGCATTTAACAGAGAAGCAGAGAATACGGAAATTTGCCAGCAAGCTCCAGAGCCTCTCACCTGCAAGATCGTTACGAGTCCAGCCGAGTTTAAGGGGGATTAAAAGCTGGTTTCCTTTAATGGATTTTTAGTATCTCCTGTACAGGGCTTATTTACCATTTCAATTCAGTAAGCACAAAGAGTCTTACACGTGCCCAGGCCAGGATCACCAGCATGTCTGTAACTCACAGCATATCCCATTCAGAGACAATCAGCATTTTTATACCTATAATTTCAAAAGTTAATTTGCATAGAGCTAAATCTAATTACAGAATGTGCATTACATGTTTCAGAATTGCGTAAAATGCTATTTCCATTTCTGCCAGTCATGAAAAGCAAAACTAAAATTGCAGAGACAGCGGCTGTATTTTTATGCATTAAAAAATTTTAGAAAAAGGCAAAAAGCTGTGATCGCTTTATCAGTTCTTCAGTTTTGCTCAAACTTTTTCTGAAAACCAAATCACATTTTCAGGGTAATATACAAAATTGCTCTAACCTCTATAGTTTAAACACACAGATTTACAGTAGCTCTGCAGTCTAGGAGGAAAAACCATCATAGGTACAGAGCCACGTATTCAACCACATCGATACATACCTTCCATAAGGACTAGGCTTCCTCTTCCTAACTTGGCTAGTAAAAGGGACTTTCCACAACATAAAAAATAAATATTCTTTAGCAATTTTAGATGCTGCTTAATATTAAGGCCTAATCTACATCTAGAAGTTTTTCCAGTGTATTATACTAGCTTAGATATATTGGGGGGGGAAGTTCACTATTGCACTTATACCAGTTACACGAAGTAGACTATAAAATGAATACATATTTTTCTCATGTAGTTGTAGAGCAACCTGATCTAAGCTCTGGGCACGCAGATTGGACCAGATGACCTCCAGAAACCCTCTCCCAACCTAAATTTTCCTCTCGTTCTGTTCTGTGGTTATTAAGTGGCAGAGAAATATTGCCAAAGTGTGTGTGAGTATGGGGTATGTTTATACACACATTTAATGAACACACACATAATAAAAGTACACACACGCGTGCGCGCACACACACACACACACACACACACACACACACAAAAAAAGCCTAACCCTCAGTGACTTCCTATGAACACCTCCAGCAGAATAAAGAGTTAAACAACAACTAAAAATCACAAGCTTGACTGGGAGAAAGACCACTTTATTTGTGAAATGTGTAACAAGAACCCTTCTAGTACAGAAGTAATAACTCTTCTAATAGGAAATAATAAATTGAATGACAAATTATTTATCAGTTTTCTCCTCTGCTTTTATCTAGATTTCTATTATTTAGATTTCTATTGAATTCATATTTATCCCTAAAGTTCTTTTTTAATATCAGTATATTCAAATTAAATATTTAAGCTATCCAGTATTTCACTAAAAACACAATAACAAGACTCAGGCTTGTGTACTAGCTATGCTGAAAGCTTTACATGCAAAACAAGGAGTCAAATATAGACTGATTCATAGCTTAGTATTACTATAGCTTCAAAACAAGCAGTCATGCTTTATTTTAGGACCAGATATTTTCAAGATATTTTATCCAAATGATGCTGAATCATAGTTAAGGGAAAACAACTATCGGCTACCAATGTAAGAGTGGTTCAAAATGAAATGGTTATTTAACACACTGGTTATTTATCATCCCCAGGGGCACCGGGGTCTGATTGTTGCCTCTCTCTTTCCTCGGGGGTAAGACCCTGGCACGGAGGTTGTCTTTGTCACTAAGAAACAGACTCCCCCGCACACACAAGTCAGTGCTGCTCCAGAAATACTCATCCAGTCTAGAAGCGGAGGATGATTCAAAACCACAACTACTCAGTTTTCTAAAGGTTGTACAAATCATGTTGGGGGAAAGGGGAGGAAAACAATCTGAGCTAAAAATAAGTAACAAAGAAACATTATCACTCAGCAAAGGGAACGTTAGGTCAGGAGCTGCTGCTGTTTAACACCAGAAAGTGTTCATAGCTTTCTGTTTGAAAACCCAGCCAGAAGAAAAAAGTCACCCCCACCAAATCCGGCGAACAAACAAGGTGTTTGTTCAGCAAGCACATCCCTGCTAACGTTAATTACAAGAAACTGGCAATATTACTTTGCAAATGACCCAAACATATGGCACTAGGTTTCCGTCATTCACGTACTTGCTCCTCCTCCCTCTTCCCCGTCAGCCATGAAAACGAAAATCAGGTGCAGTAAGAACGAATTAAATAAAAAGAGTTTTCAGATCAAACCACTAATATTAGGGCACTGGAGTCAGCATCTTGAAGTGGGATAGGTCTGGGCTTGCTCTTATTGAGGTTTCTTGATCTCAGATGAGTCATATTGACATTTTGGCCATCAAGTTATATCACAACTGCTAAATTACTATTTACCACTTCTGCAGCTAAACTGAAAGAAACAGCATTCAGTTGTTTCACCAGGGTTCCGTTCTAACAACCGCAATGTGTCCCTGCACTATTACAGAAGGTCCTATGGAAATATGCAAAAAAAAGATCAAATGCTAGATTAAGTGACCTAAAATCAAATTTAAGGATTAGAATAAAATAAAATATAAAGAACACACCACCCACACAGATGCACAACAGAGGTATATCAAAGACAAAAAGAAGAGTAAGCAGAAGGAGTAATCTGGATGGAAATGCAGAATATGATGATTATATTAAGGCCATTTATATACCTGGGAGGGGTATGTATGTGTGTATTTATACATATTTAAAAAAAAAAAAAAAATGGTGGTATCACTTATTTAGAAAATATAAGAAGTGTAAGAGAGGAAGCTACTTTAGCCAACATTAGTTGGTTTAAGTTCCAGATCCAACATGGAACTAGAGGAGGAATGTAATCACCTTACAGACCAATTTAGGGAGAATGTCAAGATCTACATTACTATGTCGAAATAACAGGATCACTGAAATAACAACAGTGACATTTGGAGAGGAGCTTTCTTTTTCTTCTCCTGATTGTGCTCCCATAAGTACAGCCTGACTATAAGCGTTCAGTTCACAGTCTGATACAACCACAAATAATTCCACCGAGAGCAATGACATCAGAGTGAAAAAGCAGATCCTATTTACAGGGTCTATCTCCCCCACTGTGCTGCACGGATGAATAATGTTCTGCAAAAAGGTTAAGTACTGACACACACACTCTGAACTGTCAAATCTGACGTGACTACAACAAATAAATTGAGATTATGAGTTATGCAAGCAGATGAAGTTTAAAGACTTCTGCTATAAGAACAGAAATGTCCACTGGTTATGGTCATAGCTATAATTAAACTGTGTTTTCAGTTCAGTCTGCTAATTCAATTCAGTCTGCTACTGTATTACAATTTATTACACTAGGGGAAAAATAGAAAGTGTTAAACATCTATGATTAACTTACCAGCTTATGGTTTAATCATTATTCAGTTGCAACATATGCATGTCTTCACCAAGCAGGACAGTTCATTTCCCAATTCAAAATTTTTTTCCTTAGCTGTTACCCGATACATTAAAGCAACTTGTAAAAACCTGAAACCAAAAAGTTACTGCTAGGTTCAGAACCATACATTTAAAAAAATGTTCCAATATATTAAAAAAATAAAATCAAGCACAGGACCTACTTAAGAATTAATAATTACTCACAAGTTACCCAAAGCTTTTCTGCCAACAGTCACAAACTCCAAGCAACCTTCAGGTTCTCTTGACATCTTTAAAGGCTTAAGCTTTTCCACACATTACAGATTAAACACCAAACAGGGCTGTTCTAGACCACAAAATCCAGTAAAGAGACAGAGGATCTTTATTGTTTCCAACATAACCAGTCCCTGTCTACTGCAACACCTATATGCCCAATCACATATACATATTTTAAAGTGTATTTTTTAAAGAAAGTACTAAATATACTTAAGCATATTTTTATACCTGATAACTGGCCAATCTGACTGCTGAATTGAACTTGTCTCCCCACACTTCTGATTTAAGAAAACTACATTTTGACCTTAGAACAAATAACTGAAAGTAGTATGTATTGTAACCAACCTTAAAGGAACTCTTACTATAGCTAGAAGAATAGATGTGAAAAAATAACTGCAAAACACACATTAACTTTGAACTGGCAGGAGAAAAATAAAGCGCTAGTAGAGCACAAATGCAAGAGATACTTAAGCCAGGTAAATGCTAAAGCTCAGTTAATTCTGTTTACAGTAAAAAACAGCATCTATATTAATTTCTCCAGCCCTTCCCCATAAAAACATCCTTTCATAGGTTTTTAAGAACTTTCCAAATACAAATGTAACTTTGAAATTAGTTACAGGAAAGTTCCTCCAACAGTTTGTAAACAGTTTCGGCAGCTTATTGCTTCTATATATAGAAGAGTGCTCAGGTACAATTCCATACTTCAAGACCTGCCATGTCCTTCCCCCCCCGCTCCACCCTTCATAAGCAGAAACAGGATATTCAACAAGGAGACACACAAAGGAGTAAAAAAAAGTGTATTTCAGATATGAGTGTTTGACACTAATATGGCTGACACTAATAAGATGCTTTTTCCAGGTGAACTTTGTTACTAAAAAATAAACTGAAAGTGCAGTAAGGGAGATTTGAAGCAGTTGCATTTAAAAATGAAGTAGAGAAACATGGTAGGATAAGAAAGTTAAATTTAAAATACCTTCTCCACTATTGACTCAGTTTTCAGTTCTTGCATGTTATTGTCAGTTTTTAGAACCCGAGCAAACCTTCTCAAAGGACAAAATCTGTTATGCTAAGTGCTGCACACAGAAACAAGAGACAACTTCTGCCTTTGAAAGCTGAAAAATATCACGTGAGATCAGCAGCGAAGACTCGTAGTAATTTCTCTGCAATATTCTTTTACTCTGTCCTAGCTATAAAAATAAAACTTTTTTCAAGGTCTTTTTCAAGTTTTTTTGCTAGTTTTCCATCTCATGTCACTCTTCCCCAAGATATTTAACAACGCAGATTAAAAAAAAAAAAAAGCAAAGCACTGAGTAATAAACAAGTCTGCTGTCGCTGCCCTCCCACTGTCTCTTTACTTGAGGAGGAGGAAAAAAAACCCATGTTGGCAAAGGGCTTCAGCTCAGGAGGCTAAACTGGTTATTTTTGCACAATGCAACCTCAGCAGAATTCTGGGTTCAAATATGGTAAACAAGAATAGGACAGAATAGAGAAATTCTTTACAATCCCAAATTACAGCTTGGTTAACCAGAGAGCTCCCTAAGCCAGGTCGTTACTGCTGCTCCATTTGCATCCCAGAGGAACGATCCAAACTCAGAGGCTTTTACTGATCAACTTCAAAGCACAGAGAGATAAGAAAAAGAGTGACTGAAGTCTTAACAAGGTATTCGAGGGCTATCAGACCTCATCGTATAGGAGGATAAAACAAATGATTATTAATATTCAACGTGAGTACACATTCATTATGGATTGCATACTATAAAACTTTTGATCTTTTCATTAAAAGCAATCATTTAGACTGTCTGTTCAGCATAAGTTTCTAGTCACTATAATCATTTATTTGTTTCACATAAAAGAATCAAGGCCTGCATGTGCTCGGCATTCCAAGAAATCTAAGACAGATGAAAACCAATAATCTAAAAAAACACCACAAATGCTTTCCCGGGAAAAAAATGAACCTGGCTTGAGGGGAAACCTCACGAGAAACCTGACATGCCAGGAAATGCCATGGGAAACAGGGCATGAGAGGAACTGCAGCTTTTACATTTACCCTTGTGTCTGCCTCACTAGGGTCAGTCAGTCAATCAAACAAAGCTTATACACTTGGGTGCAATAATAAAAACATACAACTAATGCAAACGAATCAAGAACGTATTTTAATAGCAGAATTTGTGAAAAGAACAGCACTTTCCGTCAGCTTGCATTATTGTATTAACCTTGCCCAACATTACCTATGAATTAGCATGTTGTGTCACAAAAAAATGCAATAAACAGGACAACCAATTCTCCAACATAAAAGAATAACTAATCAGTTTTATATCACAATTCAAAGAGTTATCATGAGTTTAGAGCCCAACCCCACAATTTTTCATTTGTCTATATATGCTCAAATATATATATGCTCTATGCAAAATAGCCTCAAGTATATGTTGGCCATTGGAAGTTTTTGCTCACTTTTTAAAAGTATTCTGTTGATAATTTAAACTAATCTCAAGTATGGTCTTTGTGTACACTAGTTTTTCAAAAAGAATACTGAATCAATAAAAAACTTGTGAAATAACTTAGATCAAAAGGGCCACAATAATTAGTATTTTGCATTTTTTAAATTAGTTAAAAAAAGCTTAGATAATCAAGACATTTTATTAAGGAAAAAAATCTCTTCCTCTGCAATTGTTCAATAAAAGTATTTAGAACCTTATGGTTTCCAGTAAATCATACTGTAAGCAGTATTTGTGGTTCAAGTAGACTATAAATTCTGAGTGCTACTGTAAAATCATCATGTTTGTGATTCTCCTGGACAAAATTCTAATATAGGTGCAACTCACCTAAAGTTAAGAGTTAATTTAAAAACAGGCTGTAGATCAGCCAACTGTTTTACTATGTAAAACAAACCTCAGCAAAACGCACTGGACATGCTGAAAACTTTTTTCTAAGTAACACCCACTATTAAGTTCTATGGTAATGTAATAATATAGAGAAATGGAAATAAAGGATGTGTGAATCAAAGCAAAATCTACATAGTATTATGTTCTTTGAAATGATCATATAATGAAACATTACATAAAAGTTTTAACAATTAAAAGCCAAACGTATCAGTGTAAAATGTAGCGTACCATAAATTGATGCATATGTGGCTTGTGACAGTCTGCACATTATTTTACTTACTACAACTAATTACTATTCTCATTTCAGTTGTTGTTAAAACTACTCCGAATGGACTGTCCAAAATAGGTCCAAATAGTACTCTACCTCACAGTAACACCGTACGCAGAGATACTTCTTTAAAAAAATTAGATGTCACCTTTCTCAAGTTGTATTCCTCAAGCCTTCAGTATTTCCCAGGTTCCTAACATGACAGTATGGAATTGTTATAAATTGCTTAAAATGGAGAATCTGTAGCTTCCTATATTATGTAGTTTATTTAAAAAAAAAAAAAAAAAAAAAAAAAAAAAAAAGCCCATTTCTGTCACAGACTGGAAAGTTCATTTAAAGAGGTAACTTCATTTTTTTGTACAGGCCAAAAGAAACAGTTGTCATTTTTTCTTTATGTGGTCCATTCCTCGCATTTTATCACTAATTATTATTTCCAGCAAACAATAAAATTTATTTTTCAATATGCTTATTACATTCAAGAAATTTCTCCAGCCCTTACTAGTTCAGTGAAATTGCTTGTGAAAAATATTATTCTTAAACATAGAAGAGCTGTTTGTATAGCATTCAAAGTATAACTGCAGGTCTACAGCAAGAGGAAAACGTCGATTTCTTCCATTTATATGGCCAACAATAACTTTTACTTTCTGACAGAACCATGTGTATACTGGCGGGGAAGGTAGTTTCAAAATACTTATCAGGAAGTGCACAGTTAAATAAAATTCAGGCTCCTCAGATATTGAGGAGATGCACAGGCTTCTTTGACTAAAGATCACATACATTTTTTTTGTATAGATGACTATACTAGACACAAACAACAAAAACACAGAATTCTCTTAGTAGAGGAAGCAAATGCTTTCTACCTGAGAAGGAACTTGATATCGAAAATATGCCATTATCTGATTTATATTATACTGCAAAATACTACAGTGGAAGGTATCATCTGCTCCACCTGCAATACTCAGTCTCTTAAGTGCATTCAGCTGAGAACAGGTTGTCCCTTTTAAACAGGGACCTCCAATAAGTTCGACAATGAGTTAGGGAAACTTCCTTTATCTAAATTGCCATATGGGCATTATACATCAGAATATGTTGCATGACATTGAAAGCGAGTCTATGGCATATGAGAAAAACAGTAATATGTTGTTATTCTCATCCTCATTTAATCAGCATCACAAATTCCACACCTCCTAAAAGCAGCAGCAAGGGACCAGAGGAGACTATTAAGAACAGGCTGAGCACGAGAGAGGGGAAGGATGGTAAACATAGCATATAAAAGGTTTAAAGTACTCTTATATATCACATCATATCCATAACTGACAAAAAAAAGAACAGTCCAAATGTAGCCTAAAGGGACTCAAAATATCTCATACATTCTGACTGAATCCTTCAAAACTACCTAAGTACTAAAAGAGAATATCAGGTTAATTTCTCCCGTGTCTTACTAAAACCTCAAATATTTCCATTACGTTAAAAAGCCAAACGCAACGCAATGCAAATGCAATGTTTAGCCAGGTAAATAATTCTAATCTATAGAGGCTTCAGATACTTTAATCTATTTATGGAAGAAAATTGCAAGAAAAAAAAAAGTATATAGAAATCTTCAATTTTCCTCCTATTAACCTCATTTCCTACACCACAGAATGGCAAAGGACAAGAGTGGAACATTTAGGATAAAAATATTTAAAACTTTTTAACTCACACAAGGCAATATATTAAAAGCCACAGCCCCACAAATGAATATATATTCAATTACTATCCTAGCATAAAATAACCAAAAGGACAGCAACAGGATAATATTCAGGATTCACACATAGTTTCAATACATAAAATTTCCCTGTCTTAAAAATACAGTACAGAATTTACAGTCAGAATACAGATGCTGTAACTATTTTGATTTAAATATAGCTGACTAAAAATAAATAAATAAATATGATGAAACACAGTAAAAAGCAGCTCTCATATTCTCCTAATATCTAGTGTTCTTAAGGATCTTGCCAAAGTAAAGACTAGTAGTTTAAAATTAATTCCCTGTTAAGTCCATACCACTTTACCTCATCCTATCTTAAATGACATTCTGAATAGACTTCCAGAGCTATGACTTTAGCAAAAGAGCCAAAAATTACCACTATCTTCTGCAAGAATGGATTTATGTGTTGGTATTCTGGGACTAGCTTTCTTCAGTTCATTTTCATCTCTGACAAATGTACACAGGAGAAATTCTTTAAAGTTATTTCTGAAAGATTTCATTAAAAAAGCTTCCTTTTATGTGCAGCTAACGTGTATCCTCTCTCCCCCCAGTAGGTAAGATTCATAATCCTGTATTTTTTAAAAAGGACATATTCAGATATGAGTATCTACAGTCTAGTTTTTTTTTATCTGCAAGTTTAAAGGTTAGATATTCCTTAGCACTGGGTTAAACTATTCCCTAAAATGCCTGATAAATCAGGAGTACCAACCCACAGGAAAGCAAGCTCATTACCTTTGGGCTTTTATTTTATCCTTTCAGCATAGTGTCTTGTCTTGTACCATAAAAAGGGGGAAAAAAAACCTCCTACAATCATACAATGGTATGATAAATAGTTTGCTCCCTACCAAATAAAGTTCTGTAGCCAGAACAGGATAGTAGGTTACTAGTGAAGATAAAAGACTCAACAAAAAAAGAAAACCTCTTCACTGACAAAACCCACCTGTTAAATAACTTACAAGATTTTAGAAGTTGTAAGCTGCAATTGTTTTCTGGTATGAAAGCTTGGAAGACTGCATACTTGGGTTTCTAAGATTGCAGTGTTAACTTAAACAACAAATAATTTGTAGCAACTTTGCTTCCTATCAGCCACAACTCAGTTATTTTCATCTGTTCCGTACTTTAATTTCATCATGAACACTATCATTTTAGTAGTCTACCTTTCTGTACTAGCATTGAAAGGTAATACAGAATATAATTTAAATAAAGATATGACAATAAGAAATTTAACTTTCATGAAGAACCAACATGGGGCTCGTGTTTTCGGTTAATCTAAGTCACCTTTAAATGTTTTCCAAAACAGAAGTAAAACACTAACAGTTCCATTACTAATCTCTGTTGTTTCTGCTTTCCCCATCACCTCCACACACACTTCTAAAGCAGAGATTCCCAGATATTTGGGCAGCTTACTTACATCATACTTTGCAGTTCAGGTGTAAAGCTTGTTGATTTTCCTGTCCCTCTTCCGCTGCTTGAAGAAGCAACCGTTGACATCGGGCTCGCCACAGTGCTGCTCATCTGAGTAAACAGAAATAATAGCACTTTTATTTTAAAGAGAAAACAGTAACAACTACACATCACTTCACAAAAGTCAAAGTGCTTTAAAAACCCCAAGGCTAATTCTGTGCTTCATACAGAAATCATAAGGCCATAACCCTACAAGCACCAATGAAAAGCTATTAAGCTAAAATCCCTGTTATTCTGGTATATATGGTATTCACAGGCACCACCACCTTGCCATCTGAAACACACATTTATATTCTCAGAGTATCACCAAAAAAAAAAAATAAATAAATAAAGAGTAAAGCAATGAGGTTGAGAGGAGTAATAGAGTTCTAGAAAAATCAAACGAAAATTTATCATATCTTCATGATCACTGAGATCATCAGATTTTCTTTTAGATGCCAGGTTTACTCAGATCTTTAAAATAGAAATATGTCATAAACAAAAAAATGGTACGTGGGCATCTTCATAATACCTATGTGATTAAAGGTACTATTTTTACATAAACTATTTTATGATTTTTTCTGTACAAAATTCTTAAAATAGTTCACTAGTTCAGTTACACTGTTCAATTCTTGGACTATTAGCAGCACCAGTAGTAATGATAATGAAAAGCAGATGTTAATGTAATCCATTTTTCAGCAAGGTCACTAAAGAGATATTACCTTTTTTCTGCTTTAAAAACTTCAATTTAAGATTGATTTCCTCTCTAAAAGCATAATCTAAAAGTACAAAATCAGATTTATATCAAATGCAAGGATTGCAGTGAATCACTTATGTTTCAGTAAATCCTGTAATACTCTAGGTAGAAAGTCTAAGATCTTTCTCAAAAAGTAACAACAGAACTAGTACTTTAAAAGGCTTAGTTTATAACAGTATATGGATAGACTAAAAAAATAACAAAAAGCTTATGCATTTTGAGATGTTTACATTTTTTATTATCGCTTTCAAGTAGATTTTACCAGACTTCTGTTTGTCTTCGGGCAAATCCTAATTTAGGTCCCCATCCTGCAAGCACTTATGCACATGTGCAACTTTAATCACATGTCTACTCCCACTGAAGTCTGATTTTAATCACATGAATAGTTACACACCAGGCTTAAGTGTTGGCAGGATCTTGCCATAATCAGCAGTTACCACAGTCATATAATCTAAACAGTCAAATTAGTAAGTAAAAAAAAAAAAAAAAAATCTATAACATGGAGGAAGCTGACAGTGTATTTCTAGGAAGACACATCAAAGGGAGCGATAGGAAGGCTGAAATCGCACCATGTACCATCAGGAGTCCAAAGATTTGGAAATTTATACTTAGTTTATGTGTTTTCCATAGTTTACTGCTCATTATTTGATTGAGACTAATCAGAATCCACTTAAGTAGCTACTTATATCTAGCACTGTATCAATATTCTTAACTAAATTTCAGTACACAGAAAATTCTATAGAACAAAGCAGTATCTTGAAGTATTTAAAATCATGGAAATGTTTATGCAGAAGTTTCAGACAACAAAATTACTCTGCCAGGCAAACTCCCAAAGCATCGTCTCTCTCTCTCTCTTTTTTTTTTTTTTTTTAATTAATTGTAATCATCAGCTTAATTGGATCTATATATATAATTAAGGCTATACATGCAGAATCTAGACCATATAGTTGGATTTTTGGTTATTTGGGTTTATCAAAAAAGTAATCAGGTGAACATCTCATCTTACACTTTCTAAAACAGCTGCAAAATAAAAATTCTTGAAACGTGCCACTCATATGTGTCTTAGGGATCCAAAGGCTAAATAGGACATAAAGATTCAAGACTTTTTTTAAATATTTTTTTAAAAAACTAAATGCACCATCCAAAGCACATAGTTATTTTCTTTAAATAAGCAAGGCAGACATTTTGCTTTATCTATGTTGTTTCTTTCTACTGATTTAAGAAACATTCTCATGATATGAGGATCAAGCCACAGTTCTAGAGAGTTTCCACTTCGGTTTAATGGCCATGTGCCTGGTTTGGAGCAGGCTTGGAGTGTTTTAGAGCAAGTACTTTTTAAGGTTCCTGTCCCCTGAATGCACAAGAACAGTCTAACTAAGTATCCAGAAGCTCTGTGCATCTGTACCTCTATCAGTAGTTTTGGGAGCTCAAAGTTTATCTGCTACCAATTCACTCAACGCGGCTCTTCCTCCTGCAACCAAACAATTTCACTTCCAAATCAAGCAGGTGTACAGCATTTTCTTGACATAAAAAACAACAGCTTGTTAGGCTTCGTCAGAGCCCTTAGAATAATTACTTCCACAGCCCACATTTTGTTTGATGGTTTAGATAATTAACTTCTTTACACATCAAAGTCCCATCATCCGTATGTTCTATTTCCTTTCTTCCGGACAATTAAAAAAAAAAAAAAAAAAAAGCCCATTCGAAAGCAGAAGCATTCTCAGATCAATTTTCTTCAATAAGTTCAGCTAACAGGGAATTGAAAAGCCTACTGTAATCTTCAGTGGGTCAATATATACTATATTCGTTTTCGCTCTGAATTGAAATGCAGCTGTTTGCCATATTCAACAAAATGAATTCAGATGTTCAGATTAAGTCCCAGATTATTTCAGCCTGCCTTATTTTAATTATGAACTCGAGCAAGGGGAAGATAACATCTGATTAACACTATTTGAGGCTAGTAATTATGAGGTCCTATCTAAATACGTCCAGCTTTTGCAAATTCTTTCCCCAAAAGTAAAATATTGCTATCAAATGTATAATTAAAAATACATATATTAAAAGTTTTATATATAAAAATCATTAACATATATAAGCTTTCAAAAGAATGTACTGTAATCTCAATGCCTTTGGCATTAAATTTTATATTAGAAAATAACACTTGTCCTCTTTAAACCACCAAAATAAAAAAAAATAAGCTTTATCTGATGAAAACTAATTTAAGATTTTTTTTTTTTTTTTTTAAATCAAGCTTGGGCCCATCCTTTCCACTGAGGTAACAGACTTTCCATTCATAGCCATCCTGCATAATCAAAGCCCCTCGCTGAAGTCCCCCAGTGCTACTAACTCAAAATTATTGTTGTTTAATCAATGAGCTATATGTATAATTCTGCAGCTCCTCAAACTTGAACTTAACATTTTATTTTGCAAAGTCCCAATTCTATGCTGTTTCATACCATTTGGTGACATCCACAGGCAATCTTCAAAAAGAGCCACAGTCAACACAATCACTTTTTTATTTTGAAATGCGACCCTTGGACATTCACCAACCACTGTTGCCAAATTCTGCCAACAGGATTTGCATTCAGACACCCAGTACAGGAAAAGTCCCGCACTGAATCAGTTAATGATCTAAACTCAACAAGGAAGAGCAAACGTTTATATTACTGCAATTCTAACTCTGCAAAAACTGAATGAAGCCAAGCCTAAACTGAGTCAGTTTAAAATAAAATTCTGTTCTCACCAACATGAATCAGAAAGACAAAGTTTTGAGGAAAACTAGGCATAACTACAGTCAGCAAATACACTTGTTTTCAGTGTTTTCAAAACATTCATTGAATTAGGTCACACAAGTCTTTAACTTCTCTATCTTTCCTGGAACTTTATACATTTTAATTAATCGGCCTCTGGTATAAGCTGGAGAAGGTATAGAATTACTGAGGAAAAAAGATCTTTCCTTTCATAAAGGCATTTTGCATATAACCTGAAACCATGCAAAAAGTTAAAGACTGATGCATTTTCATCTCTATAAACCCAAGCAAAACAGGAAGGAAGGAAATGAATGCCAAGAATGAATTAATGTAACATTGAAACTAATGTTTTTGTTTTCACACCCTGTACTTCATAGTAATCAAGTTGCCACCAGGTATTTTACCGAATGTAAAGGCTAAGCAGCACACAAGAGCGCAAGAAACAGTCTTCTAGGCTTGGAGATGTTAAAAATAACTAACTAAAGACTGCATTTCAAATGCTGGAATATATATATGTATTCAGGATCATGACATTAAGTGTAAATACCAATGATTAAGTCCTTAAGGTCTCCTGAGTTGTACAAGCAGGCTAAAACACATGTTGAAATGTAATGTTCCAGGTAAACACAAGGAAGACCTAGACCTTACAACAGATGAAAGATTCAAAATACATAATACAACCCCTTTATCAGCCTCTCAGCTGTCCAGAGCTGCACAGTAACTATGAGCTGCTTCTTTAACAAGTAAGAAATAATTCTGCTTATAGGCAGTAAGATGAATTCCTTAAATTTGCCTTCTTAAAATGCAAATGGATAAAGCAAAGGAACAAGCTTTCAAGGAACAGCCGGAAAGCCCAGGATGAGGAGCAATCTGTAGGCAGTCAGGGATACACCTGCATCAGGTCTGCATACAATGACAGTGTTCAAAGCTAGGGATGCAATCTGCGCTTTCTTTCATTTCTGATTTAATTAACAAAGTATCACCAGGTGGAATGCATACACTCTTCTTGCTAAAGGGGAACATATTACATGTGCTATTGCTGCTTTTTATTACCTGACACACTAGACTCTTACAGTAGTTTTATTTGAAAGCAAGTAACAGAAAGAAATGCTCATCTTTGAGCTGTCACAGTCAAAATTCAATCATCACACAGACAAATCAGCACCTCATCTTTAACCAGGACCTTCTCTATTGGATCAGACCATGCTTGGAATATCATTTTCTCCCTTTCCATTTACTCAGTTAATTCATTTCCATTTAGAAATCACAGAAGAAACGTGCACACCTAGAAGTGAGGAGAGTGAAAGAAACATTCAAACGCATATAGGCAGAGAGATTTTGGATGAAATTCTGTCCTCAGCTTTGGATCTCACAACAGAAATAAAACACCCAAGAGAATAAAATCTATTTTACTGATTTTATCTTCACCAAATTCCTGTTTTGCATCCCTGGGGTTCTAAATCACTTCTGCATCAGATAAGAAAATAAATGTGAATTTTGCTAAGAATCTACATCAAAGCAATAAGCAAGTGCAATTCTCTTTCACTAACTTTGTGGGGAAAGAAAACACACTGGACCTAACTGATTACAGACTAAACGTAACCCTCCAATTCTGTCACACTTAACCACTATTTCAAGTATTTTACTTGAAAATACTCCTGTATTTCCTCATATTTCATACTATTATTTGTCCAGCCATGACAACTTGACACTTATTTAAGCCTTTTCTGAAACAGGCAATGGAAGGACCTGGGCCACTCTACTGAACTATTTTGTAACTATTTACACTATTTATACTATAGTTACACGTAACCATTTTTATTTTGTGTTGAGAAACACACAGCATACTCTTACACGGGAGATACATCTTTGCAGCTGGATATGTTTACAAACATTTCTCTCAGACGGTTTCTAAGTCTCTAACTGAACTCTAATCAGAGCTCTGTCCTTCCCCGCAAGAGAACCAAATATCCTGTTAAAAAAAAAAAAAAAAAAAAAAAGAGGTTCTATAGGTTCCTAAAACCAGGTGCTGTAGTAATAACCTGGTTTGGACTAGACATTACCTTTAAAAATGCATTATTGCAGTAGTATTCCAAATCTTCCTTACAGAGTAGTTAAATTTTATGACTACAACTGTTATCAGCTCTATTTTTCCTGATGGGAAAATATTTCAAAATAATAGTGATTACTTGCAGCACTATTACTGTCAATTTTTGAAACAAAGATGCCGACTTGATCACTATTAACCCTGGTACCTTTGACATGCAGGTTCCTGATCGGCTCCCACAAACTCATATTTGAGTCACTGCTGCCAGCTTCCGTGAGAACACAGGCCTAAGTAGTTTCCTTTTCTTTACCTACTTCACATTTCAAAATATTTGGACTTTTCACAGGCAAAAGAAAGTCATTAATGTAGATTTAATTTCTAAGGAATAGAAATTAATTTATTAATTTATTAATTTCTATGGGGTAATCACACTGCCTGAGTTTGGTCTCAGGCCTTGCAATAATTAGTGGATCTCACTGCTTGAGAGCATCACATCAGGATGGCAAGAACACGATCATGGTGCAGGGCTACTCCAGAATATTCATGTAAACAATTCTTAAAAAAAAAAAAAAAAAAAATGCAGCTTACTAAATTTCAGTTTGCTTTTGCTGACAAGTTACTAACTCGCTAATTAAATTTCAGACAGCGTTATTCTAAATTATTCCAAACTAAGTCCAGGACAGCCATTCAGCTGGTTATGACATTCAAAGGCTTAGCAAATACTCTCAATTTTACAGGAACAGTGTTACATCTGACTTTGGAGCTCTCCCTTCTGCTTTTTTAGGGTATTCTAGTTAGAGATCAAGAATCTCCAGAATAATCAGGACTAGGAAATCCTCAGTCTAGATTCAATTTAATATCCTTGCACCGTCATAACACTTGGTACTTATCAGTACTGCTGCAACTGGAAACGCTGCTTGTAGCATCAGCATTCCCACCTACACAGCAACCACACAAAAAGGCCCCAAATAATTTCTGATATGCATGTTAGCAACACACAAGTCTGAGCCAGCCCCATATCCACCAAAGTTAACAGAAAGAATGACATGGCCTTCCACAGCATTTGGATCTAGCCAATCATAAAGAAAAGTATGTAAAAATGGAAAGAGGGAAGGTGCATTGCACCCTGCCATGCTAGTTAGCAGTGTACTTAGGCAGTGCCTAGGTCTGAAGCAAGAAGGCCTGTACCAAAAAAGAACGATGTGAGAGCCAAGTAAAAGACTTCTAGAAAAAAAATGTAAACACCTCAACAATAAAACAGCAAACTTTGCACAGATTCACTCTCAGGAAACCTGCCAGACCACAGTAAATCATTAACACCAATGCCATAGAGCCAGGCTGCTTGTCCACAGCACCAGGCTCTTACCTCCCCTGCCCATACACGGGAGCAAGTATCTTGTGCGTACATTACGCTTTGCATTCACAGACTGCAAAGGCCTCCCTTGTGGAGTTTCTAGGGACTTATAAATAGGTGAGCTGTACCCAGGGCATAGGAAAATATAGTTAATAAATGCTAATCAAAACCACTGAAAGTCTACAAAGTATTCTTCTAGACTAGTCATTATCCCTTGGTTTTGCAGACATTCACCAATGATCACTCTAAGGCTATATACTATCACACGGCTTCTATTGATAAATACCATGCCTGCTTTCACAAAATAAATAAAATTGGCCTCCTCAGGGGAAAAAAT
>VZSV01000056.1:462666-521116 GCA_013398735.1 Nothocercus julius | reverse complement strand
CCTCTCCTCACGCCCCTTCTCCTCACGCCCCCTCTCCTCACGCTCCCTCTCCTCACTCCCCTTCTCCTCACGCCCCCTCTCCTCACGCCCCCTCTCGTCACGCCGCCTCTCCTCACGCGAAGGCGGCGGGAGCCACGTGTGGCCGCGCGCGCAGGACGGCTGTGCCCAGCCTGACCGCCACGCTCCGGGGGCTGTGCGCGTTATGGGCTCCCACCAAGAGCAGAGCTCTCCACCGACCTCCCTGCCTTTGAGCAAACTGCACAATTAGCCCTTTTCTTTTGGCAACCTGGCTGATTTTTTAGCTTTGGCTTGCAGGCAGCTTAGCCTCAGATGCTCCTCGAGGGTTTGGAGGGCTCTCATCATCGTCCTGCAGCCATTCGGAGTTCCTATAGTCCTGCCAAACTCCTGCCGGCGACACCGCGGTGAAAATACGGCCTTTTTCTCGCTTTGCGATACGGGGTGATGACAGAAGGGCTATCTCGAGGCGAGCCGGCGCTTCGGTGTTTGCTCAAAGAGGGCTGTTAAATCAGCTGGTGGTTAAGCCTAAACATTTTTACTTTATATATTTGAAGTAATTTTTCCTTTTTTTAAATTTTATTATTATTGTTTTTTTAATAGCCCTTTGTGGAGAAAAACTGAGAAACGTGCAGGGCTAGGACATAAGCAATAACGCCAGTTTTGCAGTAATGTTCTATAGAAAGCAACTGTAGTTCATCTTAGGGGCAGAAAACATATTTTTCTAAAAACATTCAAGCTCGTGACAGCTTCCTCGATAGTTGAAATTGGGTGACATTTCCTGATTACAAATGTTTCATGAAGGTGATCCCATAAGCGTGGCTCCCAGGGACTGTTTTTATTTATTTTTTTTTAACTTTTGGGACCTGGCTAACAGTTTTCTTGATCTTTTTCCAACGTGGAAATTACCGACAATAATGAACACCTTGAAATAAGGGGAGACTATCGCAGAAGTAATACAATATAAATATGGACTTTGGTGCTCTTTCGGATAAGGTGTTAGCCCTCTTTTCCATTTGTCTTGCTTTCCCCCCGCCCCAAGAAGCTGTGTGCTCCGCGGTTCTGCTGATGGATGAGGTTTGAGGGCTCTCTGGCTCCATCGCTTCGGCTCCTTGTGTTGGGAGCTCAGTAGTATATCAGCATGGTGGCAGTGATGAAAAAGAGCTGAAATGCGAGGTGCTGCCTCTGATCTGCGATCTCATTTGAAACGTATGATCTGTACTTTTCGCAGAAACGTAGGGCAAGAGGTAAAGGGCCTGATGAATCAGTAGATGCAGCGAGAGATGCACGCAAACCCCCAACTTCTCAAATTTGGATCCAGTAATTTGATTTAGGTTTGTGTCTAGCAGACGTGGAATATATATATATATTTTTTTCTCTGATCAATCTGGGTAAAATCTATGGAAAAGCGATAGTGTACTTTTCAAACCCTCAACATATTTATTTAAGAGACTTCAAAGAAAAACAAAGGGTGTGCACTGTTTTACTATATTGGCTTTCTGAGTTTTGGCTAGTTTCCCAAATAGCAATTTTTATATTTAAAAAAAAAAAAAAAAAGAGAAGAAAAAAGACAGACTTAACTGCTTGCAGACTTTTCACGCATGGAAGATGAAGAAAGCTTCTTTTGATGAAGTGTAATTATGTCCAAACAGAGCTGACCCCCTCCCCCTATATTTCTTATGATCTTAACGGAAGAAAGTAGGGCTTTTCCTTTGAAGCAGCCGGGACTCGGTGGAGGATCTGAAATGCTGCATTCTGCTGCCAGAGGCAGGATGGAGAAATTGGTCCAGACTTGTCTTCCAGACTTAGAACAGAGAAGGACGAGAGAGAGAGAGAAGGAGAAGCAGATATCATTGAAGATAGATTTTTAAAACTCTGCTTAAAATAGCAGGAAAGAAAGCAGTAGTTGCAAACAGAAGTGAGAAAGCTACTTACATAGACAAATATCGGTAGATACTTGTCTTGGAGGAGAACAGGAAAAAATAAAGTAATAAAGAAATCACTTTTCGGTGGCGAGAAACTAATCCACACCTGTTCCTGACTTTAGATTTACATCTTTCTAAACAGCTTACTCTTTGATCTCTGTATCTCTAAATTTGATTGTGAAGTCTGAATCATCAACTTACCACTTCACCTTCTCTCTCTCCCACGTTTTTTTTTTTTTTTTTTTTTTTTTTTTTTTTTTGCATGCTTCTCGTGGCTCAATTGAGATACTTGATTTCTATAAAGGTTAATGCTGCTAGTCGGCAGAAGCTGCACATTTTTGCTCAAACATCTTGCAGGCTTTGTAAGAATAAGCAGCCAGTGCTCCTTCGGTGAAGGCAGCAGTTGTTTGTATGTGGTTTGGAGGCAGTAGCTCGCTTTTACAGCCTGATCTGCAGCCCAGAGAAGAAAGAATTCCTGTCTTCAATAAGCAGGGGATCATAACCGTAATTTTGTTGTGTCCTGATACTTTAATCACATTAGTATCTAACTGAAAAAATATGCAAGGAGCACAAGCTGCCGAGTCTCCTTTCAAGCTAATTTCTGGGGTTTGCCTTGTGCTTCAACATGTGTCCATCTTGTCCTTTTCTGTGTCAGCGAGGCTCACATGTGTTAATAACAAAGAATGCATAGTTTAGACACACTAAAGCAATAGTGCCAGATGACTGCTTGGCCAGGAATTTAATAAAAGAGCACTAAAATTAGTCCTTAGGTTCTAAAAGTGGATAATTTAAATGACTAAGGGCCCAAAGGAAGGCGATAAAAAGTGCATTAAGGGATTTTGTATCTGAGTAAGGAGATCTGGGAAATCAGTCACATCTCTCTGTGGCAAGCAAAAGCACCATTGAAACACACGCCCCGAAGAATTTATTTTGTTCCTAACCCTGTAATATGTAAATCATCTCCCGAAAGCAGGGGAACCTGAGTGTGCTGGCCGGGCTAGGCAGCTCCCCGCAGTGAAGCCACGTATTGCAGGGTATAACAAATAGTATATTTTGCTGGGTTGTTTTTTAGTTGTAACAGACTTTTCAGCTCATGTGGTGTAGAAATAGAGCTATAGCATTGGAAGGCCAAGTTTTTCATTCAGAAGCTCGGGGAACATCCCGTTCACGCCACTGGCAGCTGCCCATAGTGTTAAACTCATTTAATATAAGCAGCTGTGATTCGACTGGCAACATCACGTAATTTTGTGGTCAGAATTTTTTCCATCTGATAAGCTGGCAAAAAGGAAGCCTTAAATCTGTACCTCATCCCTAGCGAGTTTGTATATCGAGCCAATAGGTTCCTTTCTTGCCTCGTTAAGGAGAAAAGGCACTGAGACGGGCAGGTGGGTGGACATCACTTAGTGATGCAAAAAGTCCGGACCTTCGACCTTCCACCTACACCTTACACTTTAGGATGATCATCCTGGAAAGATCTGCAAAATAATGCCTTTTCCAATGAGATAGAGTTAAACCTTCTTCGGCCAGGTGTCATATTTGGGTTTTGCAGTAGAATTTGGCTTCTGGAGATTTTTACACTTTTGCTGAAGCCCCAACTTGCGCCCTTGGGAAGATGGGCACAGCTGGAGGGCAGCTACACCTGGAAAATCATTTTGCTCTAAGTGAAGGTTATATTTCATTAAAAAAAAAATCCATATCACATTTTAATTCATGAAAAGCATAGCCAAGACAGTCTGAAGTTGCACTCCTGATAATAAATAATGCGTGTCGCAACCAGGTTTGGGGGATATAGGGCTTGGACTAGAAAAAAAGGCCAATTGCTAGATATGACAGCCAAAGCTCTGTTCTTTATTAGGCCATATATATAAGCTGTTCTATATTAGGCTTGAAAAGAATCCATTAAGTTTGTGCTGTTGCATATTGTTTAAGATTCATGTCTTGATCGAATGCCTTCAGAGTTCAATGCAAGGCAAAACACTAGCAGCAAAAGTGCCCATATCCACACAGGGAGGCAAAAAAAAAAAAAAAAAAAAGAGAAAAAAAAAGAAGCCTTGAGAGTCTGCTAAAGTAGCAGCTTAAATGAGCAATAAGGCCTAAGATTGCTGACTGTTTTATTGAGTCACTGTTCTACGCCCACCTTTTCCTGTCTTGAAACAGTTTTCAGTTTTGACTATCTGACATGACTAACCGTTGCATATCTAGCAGATTACAACTGTCAGTGCATCTCCAGAGCAGAGGCCAGGGCCCTGTGAGAATGTGCCCCTCAATTCGGTCGGCCCCATTTATTTATTTATTGGTAACGGTCTCACGCAGCTAAAAGCTCTAGATGATCCATGACAGTGTGTGTGTGAAAATGCAGATGCAGGTTTGTTAGGGAAGCATTCACACACCAAAGAGTTTTTTGCAGTCGTGGGAAAATTGAGGAGTTTCTCAGTGTTTCATAGGTGGAATATATGTCAGGGAAAAAATATATATATTCCAAAAATTCCAGTGATGATGATATCATTGTGTTACCCCTGGCACGTTAAGGACAGGAGACACTAGTTCCCTGTAAAAATGATTCCCAGGAGGAAAATATTTTCTTTCCTCATCTTATTGTAGTCGAGTCAAACAAATGAAATGATAAAACTGTGTGAAGTAAATAACATGTGGCCACATTCTGCTCTCTGTCGCACAGCTGCAAAACTGGAGTAAATTTTTAAATTATCTGACTTGCTTTGGATTTACACCACTTTCAATACAGAAAAGAATTTGGCTTGTCCTCAGCAGTGAATCACTTTTGTTCTGTCATTGTATGATGACCCATTATTAAATAAGGAACATTTAGATTGTCAACACATGGACATATTCTTGACACAGAGTAAAACTGAAGGGGAGGAAAACTCCTATGGTCAGTTATGGTTTTAATTTTCACGATTGTGGTAACGACAGGGAATAATTTTAAACGTCTCTGATTCTTTACTGAACATGCATGTGACTGTTTTCATGTTGTAATCACTCATTCCTTGTTGTTTTTTTCCCTTTGTAGGGAAGAGCTTTACTTTGACAATAACTGTCCTGACAAATCCCCCCCAAGTCGCTACATACCACAGAGCTATAAAGGTTACAGTGGATGGGCCAAGGGAGCCAAGAAGTGAGTATTATGTATTTTTTTTCTTTGCACTTACGCCTGCTTAATTTTGTTTAACATAGACCCATAAATGAAATATATATCTTTGTCAAACACTGGTCCTTGCTCAGCAAAATATGTAAGCGCATGCTTAATTTGGAGTCTATTGGACCACACACATACTTGCATTAAACACACACTTCAGTGCTTGGCTGAATTTGGGCAATCATGAACCTGATTTTCATTCACATCAAGGTCTTGATACATTATCTGCCAGTGTAAATGAGAAGTGAGCCCACTGTATTTATATATAATCTGATTTAGGGATAATACATACAATCCTGCAACATGTTGAAGTCCCTGAACTCCCATCAACTGCAAACTGAAGACATTTAGAACACAATAGGAGCCTGATCTTGCAGGATCAGTCCTAGTGGGGAGAGAAAATACATAATATAGTGCCTTTTTGTTTGCCATTAAATTCTTTTACCATCAGATAATTAATGCACCTGGTTAATCTCATCATACCTGAAATTGGTTTTCAGCTATGGACTCATCACTGATCCCTGGGGGCCAAAGAAAGCTATAAAAGCAGTTATCGAGAGCACAGTCTTTGTTTCTTATTTATGCACAGAATATGTATATCTTATTTAAACAATGTCCAGCAGATTTTCACTGAGCTTGTTTAGCTCGGAGCAGAGCACTTTCCTAAATTAACAAGAATCTGTTTGCAGTGATTACTGGCCATATTTTTATGACAATCATGTTTTTTTCATGCTCCAGCAGTTGTTAGGGAGAACACTGAGTTTTACATACAGTCAAGTCTGGTTAATCCATCGTAATTTGTATGTCTCTCTCTGTCTAGCGGATTTAACTGGTAACTAGTCTCACATCATGAGAGTAGCACTGATGAGCCGGTTCTGGAGTTTTTTCTTTATCTAACCAGAAAACTCTTTCTAAATTGATTGGATTAACCAGGTATGGCTGTATTTAAATTACATGGAGAGATTAAGAATTATTTGATGAATAACCACATTAAAAAGATCCCTATAATGGAAGCATCCCAAATAATTATTTTGCCTTTAATCTGCAAATACAAATGAGACTTTTAAGGAGCTTGCAGGGAGTTTTCAGGGAGGCAGGATTCCCGCAGTTTAGTATTTTTAATGCCTATACTTGCAGTAGTATCATCTCCTTTTTTTTTACATTGAGAGAAGGAAAAAGTGCAACTGAGCTGTTGAGTTTCACGTTGAATAATAAATAGGAAGAAGCAAGTAGCTATAGAAAAGAATTCATTGCATAGATATGTGTGTCACTACCTGCTCACATCTGAGATGTCCTTCTGTCACAGCTAGGGGATTTTTGCTCTGTCTTCCCTCCCTAGCTGTCTTTGTGCCCTTAGTGTTCGCCTGCATCTGTTGCATAGTGTAGCTTTACTTGGAGAACTTGGACAAATTGCAGTCCTGGAGTTGACTTCATGGAATGACTTAGACCTTTAGCCGTTCAGTCTATTTGGAGTCTGATTCCGTGTGTTGAGGCATCCGCAAGCAGAGGATATGAGTGTCATGAAAAAGCAGAGCAATATGAAAATACTGCAGAGAATAGCACAAGCTACTCCGTGTAACACAGTAAAGGAACCTTCTTAGATTGGGACTAGATTGAGACTTAGTTTGAGCCATTTTTGTATTTAGTGGACTAAAATTGAGGCTGTTCATATAGTTCATATAATTTAAGTTCATATAACTTAGCAAAATATCCAACTTCTGCCTAAGCATTTTCAGTTTAGCCATGAAAGTCAGTCCCCTGTTGATGATGCCTGTCTGCTATCCCCATTGATTTCAGCCAAGACTAGGACTGTGCAGTAACTTGGAAAATCAGTTCTTATAGCCTAAATGGACTTCCTGTGCCCTTCTTTTCATTTATTATTTATTTTGTTGTGAAGTCAGCCAAATATAAGCCTGAATTAATAAAATGTTGGCTAAATACTTGGTGAGGTCCTACTCTAGGATCTGTTTGGTTGTACAAGTTCTGTTTTTTTTTTTTTTTCAGTCTGGTGCTTATGACAAAAGGTCTCTATGATACCTCTAGTTGTTAAATCTTTTTTTTTTAGAGAAAGAGTAGTTCCAGAAGAAATGTTGTAGAAGTTTCACTGAAATTCCTCTTTCTTCCAAAAGCCTATGTATTCAGATGAATTTGTTACTGTTTGGTAGCAATCGTTCAATAAGTGCATCTGACATTTACGTTGTATGAGGATAACTAGGTAATAAGGAATTCAAGCCAACAAGTGGCTCTGATAGCAAATGTGGTTTTCTTAATGAATTATGTATCAGCAAATAGTGCCCCTCTGTGCCAGTATTTCACTTAGACATCTCAGGCATGTTATCCTATTTTTCCTTTCTCTGGCAGCTCAACCAGAGCTGTCACATCACAAACAACTTTTTTCTTAATATACACATCTGGCGTTGGCAGTTGGACCAACTTCATAAGAGCACATGATCATCATTCATTACAAGATTAAAAAGTACCCCATGGCATCATTGATGTTTTTTAACTTTGATCTTTTGCAGTGTGATTCATCTCAGTTATAAAACTTCTCTTTAAAGGAACACAACCGATGACTTATTAGAACCTTCCTTCTAAGTACAGTAAACATAAAATTATGCACATCTTTACAAAATGTCATTTACTTTATTGCCAGCTTATCATTTTAAGACATGACATCATGCTTAAGATTGTGAATTTGTAAGGCTTGTTTATAGGCAAGGCACTTTGACCTTCTGTTGGCAAGTTGACTCGAGGGAACAAATGCCGTATGTTTTCCAGCAGCAGTTGCAGCAGCAGCAGCACCATGACAGATATCAAAATCATTTAGAGCCTGACATTAGGAGTGCTGAACACTCATGGCATGCATTGACTCCGGGTGGTATTTTGGATGCTCAGCACTTCCAAAAGTCAGGTTCTTAAGTGTAAGTGCCATTTAGTTGTTGTAAGGCTATGCCTGTAGAAGCTTGCTGCCTTAGCTCTCTGTTATTATTCTTATTTTAAAAGATTTTAATAGAGACAGTGATGTCAGGTTGCTTTGGTAGGAGACTTGCCCATTTCTACATGAGAAAAAGTAAATATCTTCTTAGGATTATTCCTTGGAACCAAATTTGTTTTGTAATTCTCTATATCAGACTAACTAGATTACCTTTTAGGAACTTCTGCTGTGCTGCACCATTTTTGTGTTGTTGCCTACTGAGAGATGGAGTCTAGAGAGTGGGTTGTATATGATCTTTGGGGCTCATTTGGAAGTCCTGAAGATATTTCTCCCTCCTCATGTCCCTTCTAAAACCTCTGCTATATACATATGGTAGCTAACAGAGCTGCCTGCCACCTGGGAGGGCTGAAAGACATTATCCAGAGAGCTATGTTATCCTGAGGTTATAACTGACCAAGAGTTATCACCATATCACTGTAAAGAAACTACCAGGAAAAAAAAAAAAAAAGGCAAAAAACCCCCACAAACTTTGCCTAACCCTTCCTTAATGCTTTTGCCTTACCTTGCTATAAAATATAGAAATAGGGATTTGTCAATTCAATCAGTAGTATGTTTGCAATGGGAATTTGTCATTCCATAGTAGTATATTTGCAGTAGCAGAGATCTCTCTCTTCTGGCTGCTTTTGGTTTAAACACAGGTCAGTAGGGAAATCAGAGACAGGGAGGAGAAGCATATACCTTCTTGGATTTTGCCTAGCTTCCAAAGTCTTTAGTTCACCTCTAATTAAAAATAGTCTCAGGATGCACTGACCACAATTCTGTATCTTAGCTTGAATGGAAAAGTAGTGCTGAGCTTTGAACTGAAACTGTTTGGGTGGGAAAAAAAGTGCTTGATTTCATTCAGCCCAAGAATATTTATCTGCCTCTGTAGCTCATAAGGTACACATGTGACGAAAGGTATGAGCAAACATTGCCCTTTTGCCTGTGCACGCTGAGGAGGACAGCAAGAGCGAGAGGTGCTCCTCAGTCTTTGTATTAACTGTTTGGGCGACTGGCTTATGAAGCACAGATAAAGTGATTGAGATTTTTGAGATGCCGAGGCTTAAAACCGTAACAGTTTTTAGGAAGTTCTCTCTCTCTCTTCTTTCAAAGGCTGAGGGTGGAGGGATAAGTCTGGAGCTAGTGGAATGTGCTTTTGAGTAGAGCAGCTTTAAATCTTGCAGTATTTTTTTCCCTTTTTTTCTTCTTTTATTTCTTTTTTTTTTCTTTTTTTTTTCTTTTTTTTTTGTTGACTGACTGTCAGGAGCTGGGCTGGTGGCCAAGCAGGAAATGACACATCGAGAGGCATTTGTGTTGTGCAACATTTTGTGGAACTGATGCAAGGATACATTGTCTGTTTACGCATTCCTTCACTAACAGCCTGCACGGCAGTAATTTTATTCAGGGACACATGGCATGCTACAGCAAGGAGCTAGATCCTTAACATCTCTTTATGCAGAATTATCACAGCGCTTAAAACATGCTGTGTGTCCCCAGTTTAGACTATTCCCTGGCTTGCCTTCAAAAACCACTATACCAGCCCCCTTCCTTCCCGAGAATATATTAAGTGCCTTTTTTTTTCATTGAGGTAAATCTGTGCAGTGCAGAGAGATAATACTTTACAGAACAAGAGCAAATTTTGCTGGCAGGTTCTCCTTTATCCTGTGCTTTATGCTATAGAAGTAGCTTAACACCTATTCAAGTGATGGGTTGCAAAAACTGAATGCAGAAGTTTGTATCTGTACGCATGTAGGCACTCTCAAGATATTTTAGTTTAAACCAATGCTAAATACCTTGAGATAACGTGAAAAAGTCCCAGGTTTTCATCCAAACCGAAGTTAGAAAATCTGTGACTCATTCCTGACCACTTTCATGGTGAAAAAACTGCTGAAAACAGTCAGGTTATCCTGGGCTCTTGCTGGTGTCACTAAGAATGACGTAAGGCACAGGGGGCACTTGGTGGTGTGTGAGATGCTATAGCTGTTTTGGAAAGCTTATGGGTTCTCCTTATAATGCCACTTTTAAGATACAGGGCAAAACATGGTTGTATGGCTTAAGAAGTGCTTGACATGTACGCTCTGGGATTTAGGCTCTTCTTACACTATGATTATCATTACCTTATTTGAGGCTGACTTACAGTGACTGCCACGGTGCGATGACCGGACAGGCACCAGAAGCACGTGGTTGCCTTGCTGTTCCTGATTTTGGTGATACGACACCAGACCCTTGTTACAATGTAAAATGCAAAGTGTAGTTTCACTCTTATCTTTTGCTGCGGGTTTTATTTCTGCCAAGATGTACTTTCTTAAAACCTTACCGAAGTGGGGAGTGGAGAAGAGCTCCTGCGTGTTTCAGAGGCTTTTAGAAGCTTTGGGGATAGTTTAGGTGTTCCTCGTGAAACTTGGCATGAGTTCCATAGACAGCAGTGGTTTAGATTTATGTTTGAGATGGGTGTGTGAGCCGCAGAGCAAGGCTTCTTAGAGTTATCTCTAAAGTGAATATGATACATGCCCTTGAAAGAAGACGATCAGCATGGAAGTTGTATCCCAAGGACTGGTCAGTTCTTGTTTTTCCACTAGAGAGGGGCTGTTAATGAAACCCATACACCTAGGAGCGGATGAAGACAGTCAAAAATAATTTCTTTTCCTGTGACGATACCTTTTTTCTGCTGGGGGAGCATCTAGGGTAAGATGAAAGTGAAACCTTCAGAGCTGGCTTGTGGCTCACGCTTTGTATGTTGCAGTTCTGAAGTCTTAGTGATCTTCAAGACACTGGCCAACTCTCCATAGGAGGACACTGGTGTAGAGATGGTAGCTGACTCTGGATTAGCTCTACAGCTAGAGGAAAAATCCTTGAAAAGCTTGTGGAAAATAAGAGGACAAGTCTGAATATAAAGTCAGTCATGTTCACTCACCAGTGCAGCCCTGGTTTGTATTTGTCAAGTGAAAACAGATTCTTTCCATTCTTTTGTCAAGGGAACACTGCTTCAAAAAAGCCTCGTCCCAGCATGACAGGCATGTAGGGTGACCGTCAGAGTATCTTTTCATACTGCAGTTCTTGTGGCTTACATTCAAAAGGCCTCTGTAAGCCACGGAGGAAATCGTGGCCCCGTTGTGCCACACAGCACAAGGGTGTCTGGCCCTGAACTACTTGCAGTGTCTATTGAAAATACAGATGGGAAAAGGGATATAACTGAGCCCATGAAGTCAGTAGTAGACATAGATTCATTCTGTATCTCCATATAGCACAGAAGGTGAGGAAAGGAAAAGTGAAAGACATTTTTATAACTCTGCAACAGTATTCCACATAGATGCTTTGAAGGAAGATGGTGTAAAAAAGCATTAAAGTAGCTTTTCTCAGACCGCTTTGGTCCATACATTCCTCCAAAGAGAATTTAAACATTTGGACCCTTTCACCTTCCAGATGCAGTTAGCTTGTTGCAGCATTGCAAACACTCCCAATAGCAGCTTTTTTTCTTACATTTCAACATATCACCTCATACACCTCTCCCTCCGCATTCAAAACTGGGGACAGAAGTAGGAAACAGGGTGAATGTGCTTGGAAGAGGCTACATCAGAGTAGTACACCTTATGTTTATGTTGTTTTTTCCTTCCTAGGAATCCTAAAGTATTTTATAAACTTTATGTATTAAATCTATTTTTATTCTCTATTGAAACTTTATTTTCCACTGAAATATGGTCATCCCAGAAGTGGAACACAGATGCTGATTTAACCAGACAAGGAATGCAGAAGAGGAAATGAAGAAGCATGTCATACTTAATTGAAACTTCAGGGAAAGAAACTTGGTAATGATCTCATGCTGCAGGATGTTTAGGGCGCCAGAAACCTTGCTCTTAGGAAGGCAATTGGGTTCTTTAATGTGTATGTCTGCTCAGATGCACTATTACAGATCTCATCTACACTAGCCCAGCTTGCTCAGCATGGTGCTCTCACTACGCTGAGAAGATAGTGGCTCTCTCTTGGCTGAGAGTGACTTTCAGCTCTCCAAAAATTCGATATCTAGGCTAGGTTTCCTCAGTAGTGAATGAAGAGACACAGGCACTTGCAGAGAGTGATTCATCCCACCTATCTTAAATGCCTATCTCAGAAGGGAATGAGTTGCCCTTTAGAGGTATCTGTCTCTTTCTGTTGATTATAAATGGAGCCTAGGTGACTGGCGTGGACGAGACAACCTGTACTTGAGATGGCTGAAGTCAGAGGAGATATATCATGATCCCAGGGTGTACATGTAGACAGCAGGCCCTGTGGCAACTCTAAATTCAGATCTACGTGAGTTAGTTTCAAAGCAGGTAGCTCAGCTGGTGGGAGCAGTGCGGTCACGGCTGCCCAGAGCTCAGCAAGCATCAGCCATTTGCCCAACTTACTGCGTAGGTGCTTTCTATTGCACTGTGAACTGCCCTTGCTACATTTCTAACACTGTCAAGGGTTGTTTAGAGCTAACTTCGCAGTGTCTGTACACTGCTACTATCATAATGAATGTATTACAGACATATCTTTTAAGAAGTGATGGTATCTACTAAGGCATCATTATCACTTCTTGCAGGATTTAGTTAGTCAAGTACTGCTGAGTTCCTACTTAGCTCGCCTGGTGTGAACTGCTGAGATTAAAACCCAGGGTTATGTAGCTGTAGGCATGGTGTTAAATGATTCTCACCATAACTAAAGTCTTGCAGCTGCATAACAAACAGTATAAAGGTGGTGATATACTTTATGGGTGTTACCTACAGATAACATTGGGGAACCCATTTAAAGATTTTCCTAGCGCTAAGAAATACTCCGTAATGTTTCCAAAGTTCCTGCTTCATATCAGAGTATATCACTTCTTGTTCCTTCCTCATCCAAAGTTACATGTTGCCCATTCTCCTTTGGCTCAGGGATGTAATCTCTCCCACAGCACGATGCAAACCCTTTTACCTGATTATTGCCAGCATGAATGTTTTTTGTTACCCTCAGCCTTCAGACTCTCTGACATGCATTTTGTGAACTTTACTCCCATTGTATAATACCTTGCTTCTTTAGGAGCCCTACTAATTTCATTTCAGGATGCCAGCTAGGTATTAACCAGGCTGCTTACAAGCATAGAGTCTGCTCCCTGTCTCTCTGTAATCCATGTGAGTAATGCCAATTAGCTGTCTGCTTCCTTATATCTTCACACGCTTTCCCATCTTGGATTCCCACACCAGTAGACACAATCTGAAGTGTCACGTGCGGTCCGAGGCGCTTGCTGGTGTTTTGTTTCATTGTCCCTTAGAGCTCAGTAGGAAAATCATCACCTCCACGAACACCACAGAAGTGCACTGTGGGGTCAGAGAAAGAATCGGATGACTCCAGCGTTAGCATTTGTTCTAGCATTAATCTGCTAGAAGACTCACGGTGCTTCAGATTATTACTTCACACATTGTGAATTGGGAAGACAATTATATGCAACATTTTCACACGCTTGCAGAATGCTCTTGGAAAGGAGCATTTGTAGGCATTGTTGTCGTGTCAGGTATGTAGGTGTGTGTTTGCTTCCAGATAGTAAATTCTAGACTACATTTGTGAAAGAAGCCTGATTTTTTTAACAGATTGTGAATCTTAGGATACTTCAAAGGGATCAGAAATCCAGAGAATAGCCACCAAAAAAGGACGGTATTTGTTGTAATTTGCAAACTTAGACCTGATTTTTTTTCAACAGTATAAAAAATGGAAACGGATATAGACCTTAAGATTTAACACAGAATCCTTATGTGGTACAAATCATTGCTTAGGGGTACAGAGGGTACTCTGTGTGAACTATATATTTTTTACATTTGCAAAGAATCAAGGAATAAAACCTAGATGCTGATTCAGACTCATATATAGCAACATGCTGCAATTAATCCAGTCTATCTAAATTAATATATAAAGTATTATAGGCATATGAAATGGAACAGTTTGTCAAGGCTGATTTCAAGTTTCTAGAATATTAATTCAATTTGAAAAAAGGAATTTAATTTGTCATTCCTTAGGTCTTTTACTACCATAAACTTTAGATTTCTGGAATTTGTTTTTTACTTTCATACTGTACATTTTTGGGGTTTGATGATCTGGGTTATGGGTTCAGTCACAGTTTTGGTCTTTTTTGATGTCTTTGAGCAGTTGCTTTGAAAACCAGTGCTAAAATGAAGTTGCCACTTCTGTAGGAAGAAGTGTTGAAAACAAGAGGACTCAGGATGTAAATGCAAATGTAAATTATTCAGTGTTTTAGTTCGTCAGCTAAGCAGTCAAAACAAAAATCTTCTTTTTAAGGACACATGGATAAAATTTTCAGAGATTCAGAGTGGATTCACTCTCCTTGACTGTGTTTGGCTAACAGCTAGGTATTCAGCCTGTGTCGCAGTCATCTTCGGGCCCTTTTGAGGTTAAAAAAAGAGAACCACTGCCCACAGAGGGCAGGATCAATCATCTTCTGCGTGTCTACAAGGTGCAGTGTGGCCATCTCTGGACGCAAGTGACTGTTCACACTGACGTAAGGGGAACCCAGAGCTGCACAGCTGGCTCTTGGTGCCATGCAGGCATCCAAATCATTTTTAAATAGGCACCCTGGGTTACCAGCAGCCACCTTATTGCAGCTGCACAGAACCTGGTAGCGAGGCCTCATGTGAGGTCTCCTGCAACACCAGTATTTATTGCCTGGGGCATGACACACAATTGTAAGCGTCTCTGAGAATAAGGGCTGCAGAATTAGAGCATCTGAAAGCTACTCAGCCCATGTATTCATGTAGGTTTTATGCTCTTATAGCAGTTCGTTTTACTAATTTCACTCTTCTTGATCTCTGCTATCCCTAAATGACAGGGATGGCACAAAAGGGAAACCTGAACGCAGTTGGCTTGTAAAATGGTCTGTGTTGTAGACAGGTGGGAGAGAGTACCAGGAACTTGGTGTAAAAGGGAATAAGCTCTAGATTTAAGGCATATTGCAATTGAATCCTTAAATAACAGGAAAGTAATAATGTGTTGGCAGATAGAAATTACTGACTAAAAGGGCAGGTGCCTCTAGCTCTAAGTCTTGCTGTATGTACACGCTACAGACAAAAATTACAGGAGGGAAAGCCCATGGCTGAACACTCAGAAGTTGGGAAATACCAAGGGTGCGGATGTCTGTGCAACTGTAATTCGTGCCTTGTGTGTGTGTGCGCGATGGAACGGTCCTTCACCATAGGCACCTGCGCTAATGCAGAAAGAATTATGTTCAAAAGTATTTGTTAATTCTCAGCACTCTGTTTGAGGCACACGGGATCTTATTTTTCAAAGATCTTAACAGCATTTTATATGTTCAAAGTGCAGCTCTGCGGTTGGGTTAGGAGTTAACTCAGGGCTTCTGAAGAAGAAATGTGGGAGCCTCCTATCAGGCACTGAGATATGTATTAACAAACACACAGCTGATACAACCTGCGAACACTTTGTTTTAAGTGATTTAACTACGATTACAACAACAACAAGAAAAAAAGCGCGTGGCAAAAGCATGAAATCTGTGGGCCAGCAGTCAGATATGCCTGCCAGGCAGGGGATCAAATCTTCAAAGCTTTTAGCTCCTAAAATCTAAGGAATTTCCACTCTGTGAATTTTTTTTTTTCAAAGGTTTATAATTTTCCAAAATCTGCCTGGATTGCCTTGGAGAAGGCAGCAGGCACACTGCTGGGGAAAAAAAAAAAAAAAGCAACCTGTGGGGCCAAGTTTCAAGTCTCTCTTCCAAAATGCAGGCGCAGAAAAGCTCCTTGAAGAGAAGGTTGCCAAAAAAATGGGGTTTGAAGCACTATGTGGGGCAGGAGAGCGCAGCGGGACCCGGTGCCCCTGCGGAGCACGTGGCAGGGAGGGCAGCGAGCTCAGTGAGAGAATGGGACCCCATCGGCTTGCAGTTTTGGAGGCTTGGGGCTGGCACGCGCCAGTGTTTGGCAAGACTCTCCTTCCCCAGCCTTTCAGGCACAGCTTGGGGCACATTCGCTTCAGCTGAGGTGGCCCCGTCCGCGCGGGCGCTGCAGAGCAGGGGCCAGTGGAGATGGGTGCAGCGGGTCCCGCTGCGAGCGCTCCTGTGTCTGCAGCCCCCTGCGGCCGTGCTGCTAGAGTTTGGGGGTTTCTTTGCTTCTCAAAAGGAATTCTTTTTTTTTTTTTTTTTTTTTTCAAATCCCATATGTTTAAGAACAACAAACACAGGAAATGAGCACTGAAATCCCCTTCCAAACTGTGCCCTAAATAACTTGCAACATCAGACGTGCACTGGTTTGTATAGGGTCACTTTATCTCAGCTACCTGAATCCAGGCACTGCCCACACTTTGGGATGGGCAAAACTGTGACCCAGGTTTCTCGCCGGGGTGCAGCTCTAGCCAGGTTTTGCTCAGAAAGGCTCTTGAGGAGGGGTTAAGGCTCTGTGCTGTCAGGGCCGTATTACCAACCTCCCCGCAAAAGCAAGTTGAGCACACTTGGCAAATAGGTGCATCCAGAGGCAAAGTCTTTCGTTACTTTCTATACTCCAGTACAAGCCAGTGAAAAAAATGCTTTCTATTTATCAACTCGTCCTTTGCATTTGGGTGGCAAAGAGCTGCTGAAAGTGTTAGGTCCATTTAGCTGGGAATTTGTCACTGCTTTTAAACCCTGTGAATTGAACAAGCTGGTCAAGAGCACCCAGTGTTGCAAACTTGAGATGCAAACTGTATGGAAATGCTTTCCCTGTTTAAAGCAGGCAGCTATTACTTGCAGATGCACTCTCGGAGCTCTCTGTGGCTCTCGGTTCCTATGAAACGGAGGAGACCTTGCACTTGAAGGTGTTTCTGCCTTTCAACACACTCCAGCTGACTCAAAGAGGGAGCACGACTCGGTTTAAGCTTTTTCCCATTTCTTTTACTGTCATGGGGTTCCCATCCTTAGGAGCCGGGCAGCTTGAGAGCTGAAAGAGAAGTGTTGTCAGGAGAGTGATTAAAGCAGGGATTGATGTGGCCGGAGCCAAGGTTCAGTAACCTCCCTGGGCCCCTGCGTTAGCGGTATGTCACATACAGTAGCTTTACCATGAGACAGAGCATGTGTGTTTTTTATTGTCTTGTGTTGCCAGAAAATGTTGACCCCAGAATAGCCGCACTGGGTGAGCTGAGAGGAGAGGAAGGTACTGCATGCTGAAAACCAGTTATGTGTGCTCTTTAATTTGTCACTTAGGGGTAATATCTTCTTACATTTTTAAATTGGTTTGGTGTGCCCTGAACTATGGTCCTAGTGTATAGAGTTGGAAACTTCTTAGTTTTATGAGTTACTGAAAAAAGAAATCCAAAATCCTCACTTAATTGATGTTCAGTATGCAGAACTGTTTACAGTTATTTGAAGGCTTCATATTTTTATAAGGACACGAGTTTGGGGAGAGATTAGATTTTTGGACACATATGCAACATGGAACAATCTCTTAAAAGAGGATACTGTCAAGTGAAATTTGGCCTAAAATTCAAGTTAAAAAAAAAAAAGATTTTTGGCATAAAAATAATATGGTCAAAATATATTTTTTTTCCCAACATAAATTCCATTAAAAGAAAAGCCAGAGCCATCAAATGCTCGAGATCTCCCATATGGACTGCAGAATAGTTCCCTATGGACTGCGGAATAGACTGCAGAATAGAGCACAGTGCTGGTTTTTGGAGCGCATCTGAGACAGCTCCTGTTTTGGAATCCTACTCGTGTCTTCCTTGAATGACAATTTAGACTGTATGTAGCGAGAAGCAGTGTTAGTGTATCTGGAACATCAACGAAAAAGCTGTTTGGTGAAAGAAGTGTTTCTTTTTAAAGAGAACAAGATGATCCTCCCGTACGGCCCATTTCTTTTCCTGTTCGCTCTCATTTCAGTAAGTGGTGACGGCCACCTCTCCACAGCCAGATGAGTAAGGCACAAATGCAGGAGGATGGCTCGGTGGCCAAGCCACTTGAGCACAGGTCTCCCTCATCTGATGTTTTGCTGCAGTTTTGGCTTCGCTTTTGAAAATTCCACTGAGCAAATGTCCAAACTTGCTGACATCAGTGGAAACTGGGTGCCTTTTTCTTGGGGCCTTACCTACTCTCATGCGAAGGAGGTACTGGCCTACCCTGGGGATGACATGAATGTGTAACAGGAAGGGTGGTGAAGATCAAGGTGTTTGTTCATTGGAGTGACTCTGTTCTTCCAGAGTATTCATATCCGAGATATATCACCATATGAGTTAGAAGACCTCACTTTCCTTCGATGAGTGGTAATTTTTTTTTTTTATTTATTTTATATATTCTATCCTCAAGACAGCACTTGCTGTCTTGAGGATAGAATATATAACATAAAAAAAAAATAATAATAACAGGTTTCCCAGAAAGGTTGTGGGGTCTTCATCCTTGGCCAAAAGCCATCTGGACACAATCCTGAACAACGTGCTCTAGATGATCCTGCTTGAACAGGAGGGTCGGACAAGATGATCTCCGAAAATCCTCTCCAACCTCAGCCTTTCTGTGGTTCTGTGACTTATCTGTCACGTGAGCTCAGAGCTTCAACCAGATATTCTCGTGCTGGGTTGCTGTGTTAGAGCAAGGACATTCGCTTAAACCCCAGACCAGAACTCCTCCAATTCTTTGAAATCACTGTGGGAGGTGAAGGTGGCTCATGGGAGGGAGCTCTCCTTAGGACAGCCCTTATTTGGCCATTCAGAGACTGGCAAGTAACTGGCTACACGCTGGTCTCTAGCTAGTACAGACCAGGGAGAGGAAAAACAGACAAATGAGGAAATCTGAAAAAGAATGAAACTACTCAAAGTGGCTAGTTTTTCTTTCTACAGTTGTTTTACCCTGCCAACTACCAACTCCGTGGTGTCAACATGATCAGGAACGTATATTTTCTATCAGCTCTCCATTTCTGATCAGGGCGAGTGTCTCAGAAAGCGCGTGCAGCCAAGACAAGGAAGCTCAGCAGCCATCGAGGTGGCTGCTGTTGTACACACACGCGTGTCTTAGGGGTGACGGAGGGCACCCGTGGGCGTTCACAACCTTCCATTTCATCTGGAATAGGAAAACCAGCTTGACAAGAAGGAACCGCTGCGACAGGCAGCAGAGGTTGGCGGGATTTTAAACAAATCTCCTTAAGCAAGCATGAAAACAAGCTATTTAGCGCTCATTAATGTCTCAGGTTAAACTCTTGAATAATTTGTCATGGTTAGGCTCTTTCGGTTTCATTGGTGTTTTTCTAGTGACTAACGAGATGACAGCTACGCATGCTCCTCGGAATGCCTCTGCTCACAATAGGGTTGAAAACTGTGTATTTGTTATTGATGTCATTAAAGTGATGGATTTGAGCTCGGTTTCTGAGGCAGCCGACTGGGTGGTTAAGACTAATTTCTAGCAATGGTTTTGGAGGTTGAAACCAAAGTGTGTATAAAAGGAAATGTTTCTTCTTTTAAGCAAATAATTTGAACCCAGATGAATGAAATTTAAGCAAGTGGGCATCAACTTGAAGTTAATTTTGACATAGTTGTCTGGAAATCATCACCAATTAGAATATTTTTATGAGCTCGAATGTAGCATTGTCTTTTGGTGCTTATGTAAGAGGGGAACAAACTGCTTGTTTAACCCCAGCCTTGAGACTACTGGCCAGAATATACGACTGAAGTCACAGCCACGCGGTCCTTGGCAAGCCCAGCTTTGTGGGGTTAAGGCAGTTCCTGGATCTGACCCGAAAGAGACATAACTTAGAACAAATCCCTTGTACCGGTCAGGATGTGCGAATCATATAAAGATGCAGCTCACCATATATATTTGACATTTTTCTGACTAACAGAAAAGGCAGCCTTACTCATTTGTGTCCACTTCTGTGGTGAGTCGGGGCTCCTGCTATTGCAAAAATTCTGCAGAAGTTTACAAGGTTTGGACGTGCGAGGGGACAGGAGCAGGTCTGCAGTCCTAGATCAGAATAAAAAATGAATCCCTAGGGTTGTTACGATCAGCTTCTTTCATGTGCTGCTCCAGACTGAATCGCTGGTGAGATAGGTACTTAATTTGTACACACACCTTTCACACCTGCACATGAAGAGAGCCTTTGATGCCGAGTGCTGGATGGAACAACAAGATGAGTATGTGCAGGTTTAAAAGGATACCGCACTCAAATATTTTTATAGCTTTTTAGACTCCGGTCTTTTAAAAGAATAATGAAGGTCCTGTCTGGCGCAGAGGAGCTTTCTCTGCATTGTGAATTTGGTCTTTCTCGTGAGAGCACCCTTGTTTTTTGTTGTTTTTATATTGCAAAGAGAGTTGAAATGTTGACGACTTCAATATAAAGGTCTGTGCTCTGTTTCTAACCACATTTTCACTAATTCAATGAGAAGAACTTTTAAATTTAATGTTTTTTATTTGTGTTTATTTGCATTTTCTTTTATTATGCCGTGTGCCTATATATAATCTACATATATGTGTGTGCATATATATGTCTACATATATATAACTCTCTCTGTAATATAATGTGTGCTTGTGAAACTAAACCTATCATGACTTTGTTTTCAATTCCTTAATTATCGTCATTTGATTCTTGTGCCATAGTGTAGTTCTATCATTTGGGCTCAAAACGCTGTAGACAGATGTTCAAATATTTAAACACAAACAAAACTGTTTATATTTAACTTACAGAGTCATTATAGCTCTGGTTTGTATGCATGGAATTTACCTTGCTGTGAAGTGCTACCACTAGACCTATGCACCACTTCAGTTTGAAAGAAGGTAGACCTGAAATTGCACTTAATTTCAGCCTTCAGATGAGTCCACACCAAGAAAATTTCAGGGCTTAGATGCACAATCAAGTTACAGAGATGACTGCGTTACCGCACAGGTAGGAGTTCTTGGCCCTCATAAATGTAGGTTAATTTGATGTAGCTTAGCCGTCAAGAAAAGAGGCCGAAGAGAAGCAGAAACGCTGTGTGTTTGCCACAGATCTGAGACACGGTAACCTCATGTGCTCCAGCAACGTGGCTGTGTAGCTGCATGGTCCTGCATTAGCAATAGACAAGCCAGTTTTTGGAACCTTGCTGACATTTTTGTTTAGAAATTAGCTGTTCAATCCCATAGTTTGGTTTTGTGGGCCTGAATAAAAACACAGTTTTTCAGTTCTCACCTCTTTGCAGAGGAACAAAGCAGGAACTGTGTTATTGCTGTTTTCAGAGGTTGTCTCAAAGCAGAAGTGATTTCATTTCTCTGTCTGGGAAGAGACTTCTCTTTAAAGAGATTTTGACAGGTATTTCAGACCTTAAATTTTCCCGGTCATGACTCTTCAGGTGTTCTGCCTATGGACATGTATCTTGCATTTACCTTGAATTCTGTAATTCCTGCAGTTTATAGCGTTTCCTAGATAGCAGCTGAGAGCCGATTTAAGAAATTTCCTTGGAAATCTCTGTGCAGTCTCTTGCATGCTCGAGGCTGGGGGCATCAAGGCCACACCAGAAAGCGGGACCGCGGAGCGAACGCAGCCCGACCGCCGGGCTGCTCCGTTCGTCACCATGACGTTCGAGGTGGCCACACAAAAGGAAGTGATCGAGCTCGCACCGCTTCCGAGCCGGGGCACGCAACAGCGCCTGTAGTCACTGCACCTCCAAGCAGGATTTTCTGGTTGTAATCATCTAGCGAGTCCCGTCCCTACCTGTACTATCACTCTGGTGTCCCTAAGAACATCTAATTCTTATTGTGCATAAATATGGGAGGTCCCTGGGTTTTCATAAGCCTACCTGCCCGTGGGACAACCCACTTCTTTTCTTTCTAGATTAAGATAAGATTTTTGGAGGCTGCATGAGCCTGGCGTGCATCAGCGTGTCGAAACTCCCGTGTTTCCAGAGCCTCTCGGTGCCGAGCAGGCTCTGCAAATGGACAGGAACCAGGTTTCAAGCCAGCAGCGTGGAGAGTTTTGCTTCTGCTTCAGGAACAGAAAGTGAGCTCGCCAAAAGTCAGTTCCCATTAGCTGAGCTGCTAAGTGAGATTTATTTTTTGAAGCATGATTTAGAAATGTATGGTGTCCTTCAGAAAATGCTCGCCTGAGTGAGCTTTCCAGCAGTGGCAGAAAAGCATGAAGGGAGAGGCTGTTGACAGAATAGCAGGCTTTTCAATCTGAAATTCTACAACCTGACTTTAATTGGGGCGGGGAAAAAATGCCAGTTTATCTATCTGGGCTCATTCATTTTTGCACTCAAGTTGTGAAAAGTTTGCCTCGACCCATTTCTAAATGCATTTCACCAATGCAGTCTCACTGAAATCACTTTTCACTTTTGCTCCCAGCATTGCACTGATCTTTCTTGTTGTCTTCTGTAAATAATAGCTCTCTTTCTTGCTGCTTCTCCAAGATATCCATATAAATATATCCTAAACATAGCCTCTAGTACTTGCCAACCTCTTCTTTCTTTAGCAACAGTGATGTTCATTAGAGAAATGTGGGGTGCCAGGTACATGTGTCTGTGCGTTGCTGCATAGGGTGACCCTCTGGGGTGCAAGCTCAGCTGGAGGAGCTGCAGCTGGGGACATGGTGAAACCTCTCCTGGTACTGGCAACCGCACTGGCACAAGCAGCTCGCACTTCTGCTTCTGAGCAGATGAAGCCCTGGGGTGCCCAGCTGCCCCTCATACGGCACAAGGAAAGCAAAACAGCACTGTCAAATGGGCTGAGAAAACTGGGACTCTCCCAGCATTGCAGTTCTGCTCTAGTCACGAAATAAAGGACTTCTCCAGCAGCTGAGCTGCCTGGGAAGGCTCACGGCTTGGAGGAAGCAGAGCTTTCAAACTGTGATTTTGTTTAAATGTGAGGTGTTACTAAAGGGAGAGCAATGAAAGTTTAGTGAATGGGAAAATTGCCCCCACCTACACGTGCAGCAAATAGGAAAAGGAGGGATATAACAGGTAGGAGAAGGAGGGAAAAATAAGATGGTTGGAGAACGTAGAGGAGATGTTCTGTGGTCTCTTTGGTTTTTTGTTTGCAGGAGGAAGCTAACACAATAAAAAAGGGGAAGACAAAAGAAAGGATTAGGTTTGGAAGGATTCAAATAAAAAAAAAAAAAACAGGGAAAGAAATATGTAAATACGACTGATTTGTGCTACTTGCTGATACATTGCTTCTCTCCTAGCTGTTCCATTAACAGACAATCAGCCAACATCTTTTAAGTGCTCATTACTCATGTACCGGTGCATATTAACGGCATCGCCTGATTTAGGCTCAAGGATTTCTGAGGCGTGGGAAAAAAACATAACCTAGAGTGATCTAGAACTCTCTAATTAACCCTGAGCAGGGCTGATGGGAAGAGAGTGATGTCTGCCAAGCCCATAATTTCCAAATGGATTGATGAGATGTCCCATGAAATTATTTTTTCATTATGGGTGCCTACCTGTACACCTCAGCATAGGGGCAAAAGACCTCTTTCCTTCTGAAGAGGTTTCTGGCCTCCTAGAGGACTACCTATTAATATTAACCTATTAATAGTCATTTTAGGAGGTAACTATTTAACACACTTTCTCCCCCGTCTGTCATTGAGTTGTATGCCCAAGCCTGCATACAGAAGTATCATCAGTGTTAAAAAGGCATGCCCCATGCATGGGGCATGGGGAAAAATCTTTTTTGGTTCCTTCTTCTGGAGCCAAGGTCAATGGAAATCCCCATCAAGATAAGGAGCAATATTTCTCTTGAACCAACGGGCTGTGCCATTTCAGAAAAGACCAAGGGAGCCCTGGTGTTTCCAGAAGTTTTGCCTTCAGGGTGTGGTACAAAGTAAGGTTGTTATCACCTGTGGTCAGAGATCTCATTCTTGGCCCATGAATGCCAACTCTAGGAGCAGGAGCTTTCCTTTATGTCTGATTAGCACGTTTTTACATAACTGTTAAGCTCCTAACTTCTGTGCAAATCCCCAAATTCCCTGCCATTATTCATTGGCAAGCATAACGGCTCTTATTGATCATTGATAAAACGCTGGAGATAGATACTGCTTTTACTGCTAAACTGAGACTGACTTCCAGCTTAGAGGAGGTTCCGCCCCTTGAACCAGAAGGTGACACTGGGCTGCGGGACTGCAGAGGTGAGTCTTGCATCTTGCTGAGACAGAAGACGTTGCCTCCTCGAACTTTTAGTTCAACTGTCAGAAAGTCGAATCGATTCAGAGCGTGAATCAGTGCTCCTGTGCAATTTTCCTGTCCTTTTTGGGGCCTTATTGAAAACCTCAAAACCACTACGGGTAATTTCCCCAAGATCCACTTTAGACATTTGTGGCATGTAGCGTGAAGCGTAGGTGCAGCTGGCCAAACGCAGGCTCTCTTTCCCTTTTCAGCATTTTCCTCCTGTTTCAGTGAATAAAACAGAAAAAGCTGCCACCCCTCTCCCCACAAAACCAAGCACTAACTAACAAGAGATATATTGGCCTAGCTCTTGCTTCTGTCAAAGTAAGTGGGAACTTTGCCATGAGCTCAGAGGAGAGCAGCATCTGGCCATGGGTGATGCTTGTAATCTCTCTCCACCTCCTTCCACCACACTTTGGTGGACAAGAAACTTAACCTGGGCTACCAGGCAGAGATACCTTATCGCATTTGCAAAACTCACTAATATCCTTTACCAGAACTGCTGCCACACGAAACGTTGGCCCAAAGTTTAGGTTTTGCTTTAAAAACAGGCGGTTTGGGCAAGAGAGCTTTGTTAAAGGCAGTTTGGCCCCAAATATCTTCACAATGATAGTGTCCTCATGAGGATTGCAAGCATTAAGAGCTGTGCTGAAAGCCACAGCTGGAGCATTTTGCGAGGGTGTGAGTGCTGGAAAGCGCTGCTGGCTTAATGAACCCATCGTACTTAGCTGCATTAGTAGGGGCAGCTTTGCAGTGATGCTAACGGAGGCTGCTGCACTTCTCCAATGCTGCCAAAGATGCAATAGTTCTGTCCTAAGTCATGTCCAAGGCAGAGCTGAGCTCTGAACTGTGCAATATGTAGACACACGATGGGAGAAAATCCCCCCAAACTTACCGTGTGAAGGGCCGAAGCACGGGAGGAAAGCGAGGAGCCTGCCCTGCGGAGCTCCGGCCTCCCAGCACGGCATCTCCGGGTGGTGCTGGCAGAAGCAGAGCCCAACAGTTTAGAGATGTTTTTTCCTATTTACGCGACTATAATTTCTCTGTAGCATAAATGTTGAAAATGCCGCTCCAAAAAGATTAGAAACATATTTCCTGCCCGGCTTCCTGGCTCCTGAGGCCACACACGTGCAGCGAGGGCCATTAACCATTGCAAGGCAGCAGTGCAAGGTGCTCCTGCGGTGGCACCGGCCTGTGTCCCGGCACCACTTGCAGGGGGACGAGTTGGTGCCCTTGTTCCTGGCAAGAGTGACTCTGTACCACCACAGGCAGCCTCGCACGCTGGAGGTATCCGTATGCTTTGCCCTGATTTAATTGGATTTGGGAGTCTGAAATGCAACGCGTTTGCTCATTTCGTAAAATAGCTACTGTAGCTCAATCAGACACAGTTCCCGAAAAAAAGCCAGCCTGATTCTCATCCAAAAGGCCTATTTCCATGCTTGAAGGGTGGTCTCCCTTCTCCTTTTAAAGTGCTCTTTAATCCTCGTGTGCCTTGGTGAAAATCTCTGTTTTTACAGTATTCGTGTAATTTGCGTTCAGAGTTGGACAGATGACTGTTTAATACATTATACCTTTTTTATTGTTTCAAGGTCAAGGCAGTTTCATCTTGCCTGGAGCTTTACCTAGTGTTGGTTGAAAGATTGAAAGTTTCATCCTCTGGATGCAAACACATGTAGATCAGGTGAAAGATCAGCAGCCCCGTGATGTTGGGAACAGATCCTAGGCAGCTTCCAGGTTGTCCTCATCACAGAGTTTATAGGGTCCTAGAGAACTGAAGCACATGCTGAAATTTCAGGCTATATTAAAGTTTCCTTAGGCGTAATGTGGGTCCCACATCTGTCCTTAAGTCCCCTGCTATTTCAGGGTCAAATGTTGGGCAGGAAAGTGATTTTATGAAATGGCAGCAATGGGAAAAGTGTCGCTTTGTGTTAGCAAAGAGAGAGTCCCTGGTTGCTGTTTAGCTGTTCCATCTTCTGGAGGCCTCGGGTTCAGTTTTGCTGAGGGGAATCACTGCTGCAGCCTTATGCAGTGCAACAGGTGTTAATCTTCCAGGAAATTCATCCCGCATCCCACCCATTAAGGGAATTTTACATAAAAATGGTTTAATGTCTCTTTAAAGGTGTCAGCAGGCATGGGAGGACCACACAGCTTGGGTTCCACTGCAAGTAATGGAGTGAAATTGTCTGCATAATTATTTTAGTTGGATTGAGAATCGGCAGTCCTCTTGCTGCAGGAAATAAACCCCTGTTAAAACCATATGGCAGCGTTCTCAGAAGCGATGCGATTACGGGGCCACCTCACTTTGTGCTCTCCAGGCAGAGTTGGAGGAAGCTGTTGTGTTTGCGCATTATTGATTCTTCTTTTTTTTGGTGAGCAGATAGAGAAATGTCATCTTCAGCACAATGTAGGAGGGTGATGATGCACTTGTTTGCCTGCCCCTTGCTTTTTCAGTGTACTGAAACAGCAGTAAATGAGAACAGCCTCTGTACAAACCTTTGAGACCCAACAGGAATGTACCGTTGTGCATAGGTACCAAAAGTGCATAGCAAAGAAACTCCATTAGAATGAGTGGTGCTCCAAGACTGGGTTCATTCCCCAATTTTTAGAAGTTACAGGCAGTGGAAATGGTGTGACCTTATCTTAACCAAGGCCACCTCACTCTTCTCCCTGGCATATCCCGGCTATGGGTGACTTTAATGTCATTCTGGTTCAAAGGATGAGAGGTTTGATAGGATTTTGAAGGCAGGGACTCTCTTGTTTCTGGAGCACAGGAAAAGATTAAGAGTAGATGGGAATGTGTGGAAACCACAGAACTTGTTAGAGAGACACAGTTGTCTTAACTGTGCCTTAATTTTCCCTTTAAATTCAGTGACTGCAGCTCTTCTCATTCATTAGTTCTCTACAAGTGGATTTCCATTTATTTTAGGGAAGATTGCACCAGAATTAAGCCGAAAGGAAGAAACAGACCTATAACATTACTGAAGACTCTCATCAAAGCATTATCAAACATTAATATCAAATGTTGCCAAAGACAGCCAAGAGGCATTAGCAAAGAAAAGCAAAACGAGCACAAACACTTTTGCTCTGTCAAATCTGAGTCATGTGCAGAAAGTAAATTATCACAACCATGGTGAAAAAGTGAATGCCGGGAATGGGGGCTCTAAATGGTAAGTGCTGCAGTCTTAATAGCACTGAGCTCTCTGTAGACTTCTACCAAAATAAAAACAAACGCTACCATCTACTTAAACCTAAACTTCCTTACAGCATGTCTTGAAGCAGGGAAGTGTTCCGTCCCTCTTTTTTGTGGCTATCTTTTTGTTTTATTTGATTCAGTTTGGAGATGAGTTTTTCTTCTGAACAAAAGCAAGGCAAAACGTCCCACTAAAATACAGCCAATTTCTTCAGCATCATCAGTGTTGCTTGCTTTATTTTCATTTAGGCAAAAGGGGGACAATATTTTGCATTCCATTTTCCATTGCTGATTGATGGAATTAAATGAGGGTTACGCTGAAAGAAAATTTGTCACATGTATCTGCTGTAAAAGTTGTGCCTGTTGCTTCAGTGCACTTTTGTTTCTCAATAGGAAGGAAAAATAGGTTTAAGGAGTAGATGACACAGGTAGTATCTAAAATTCCAAAACAGAGGGATTGATTTTTGGCCTTGCAGACATATGTAACTGTAACCGTAACTGTGGGAGCAGATTTATTATTTCTATAAGTCATGTGACATTAAAGCCAAAATGAATAATAAGAATCAAATTTGTACAAGCTGTAGAGATTCCAGGGCTGGCCTGTTTCCTGCTCAAGGCCGGGACCAAACCTCCGTTCGCTGCTCTGGCTGCTGACTTGGACCCACACAATCCCACTTTTCCAGTTGTCGGCTCATCTGCCTTTGTCCTGTGAACTAAATGAAGATTTGTTGCCTGCAAAACAAAACCTGAGGAGAAAAACTTGCTTTAAATGGAACAAACTCGTGAGATTATATTAATAGCATAGGAGCTGATGAGTATTTGCAGAAGTTAAGTTTGTTAGTGCTATTTCTGCCTGTTTGAAGAGAGAGGCATGAAATATGCTTGCTTCTCTTGTGTTGCAGAGTTGTTTTCCACTGGTGCACTGTAGTGGGCATCCAAGCCTAAAGACTCACTGAAATAATAATAATAATAAAAAAAGTGCTAGAGATGACTTGGGACACCCCCCCAATTATGATCCTATGCGTTCTCAACCCTATGCTTTCGGCATCTATATAGGTGGGCTGTATATGTGCACTTGCCTATGTCTCTGAGAGATATAAAATTCCAAGCGGTGCTTGTGAACAACTCGTGATTTCTATAATTGGTCATTGAGAGCTGCTGGTTTTTTGATTTTCCTTTTTTTTTTTTTTTTTCCAAAACACTGCATCCACAACGCCATGCCCGAGCAGTTTTTGATTTAGCAGTGGAATGAGGGCAGTAGGTACAGCAAGGTCAAAGCGAAGCCTGCGAGCACGATGGGCTCTAAAGAGCGTGTCTTACGGAGGAGAGACCATCGGTGGCATTCCCACAGTGTCCCCTGCACGTTGGACCTCACCTCCATCAGGTCAAGCATCCCGGCGCTTCCTTATCTTCTTTATCTTAATCTCTCCCCCCAAAACTGAGTGCAAACTCAGCATTCTACTTGCTTAATCCGTAGTGAAATAAATCTTGCTATAGCCACGGTGAGGCACAGAGATGCCAAAGTTGACCTGGGGGTAGAAGTGGTGGCAACCGCGAGGCAGAGGGGTTAGTACCCGTGTTTCCAGACTACGGATCCTCGCGGTGTGGGAGACCTACACAGACGCAGCCTGAACTTATCTGTGGCTTTTCACAGGAGCTGGAAACACTGGATGCTTTTGCAATATCAGGCCCACAGTTAGCATAAGTCGCCCGCCTTGACATACTCACACTAAAAATATTGCATACGTGACTGAAACGAGCACAGGCGATCGCTAAGGTCCAGAACAGCAGGGCTCAGGGAAACCTCAGGCGACCCAGTCCATTTTTCCTCTGAGGAAGTATTATATATACTTAGGTCATCACTGACATTGCGCCAAACGCTTACGAACCTCCAGAGCTTCCTTCCACTCACTCACCAAGTCTGGGTTTGGGACAGTTTTGTCTCGTTTATACTTAAAAAGGAGCTTGCTGTTATCGTGCACGAATCTCTTGCACCCCAAGTGAAGGCAGTTTTTTCCTGTTCTTTTCTCTGCTAACACCGAGATCTATTGATTATCAGTGTCTTCAGAGAGCGTTTCACTCTTATCGTGTCCTCTCCTGCTCTTCTCCTCACTAGACTAAACAAATGTGTTCCCTTCAACTTTTCCATGTAGGTCGTGCTTTCTAAATCTCTCACCACTCCTGTTCTTCTCTGGGTTCTCTCTAATTTGTCTCTATCTTTCTTGAAGGGAGGGGTCCCAAACCCAGTGAAGGAGTCCAGCTGACGTCTCACCAGTGTGTAATAGTTACCTTCTATGTATTACCTGCATCATCGTCATTAGTCTTTCCCCAGAACAGTGTTTTCTTTTTTTTTTTTTCTCCATTTTTTTAACTGAATCCTATTATTCAGTTATCCTACATGACTCACATGCAACTTGCAACTCTCTGTATCCTTAGATCTTTTTCAGCAGTGCAGCTGGCTCATCGGTTATTTATTAGGGTGCACCGGAGCAGCAGATGTCTTTCCATGAATGAACTTAATTTTTGCTCTGTGTCATTTGGCTGATTTCTCTATCATTTCTGCTGGGATCATTTTGAAAACCAGCCCCCTTCTCCAACATATGGAGAACTGCTCCCTGCTGCATGTAAACTTGAAGTTTTATAATTTGGCTTTGTATTGCACCACCTAAGATATTAAAGAAAGTAGTGAATACTAATGGACCAAGGACCAACCCTGGTGGGATGATGCATAAAATGCCTCCCAACCAGATCCCCAGAGTGAGTCGGTGGGAAACCTTGTAACACTGAAATCCTCCACACAGCCCAGGACTTTCATTGCACTTCGGCCTTTTAACAGTTTAGAGGGTGTAAATAAGAGCAAAGAAGAACGGTGTTAAGTGGGATTTTCAGTGGGGAAACCACCAATTCTGTATACCTTTCAAAAGGAAGAAAGGGAGACATCCATTAAACTGTCATTACAAATTAGATGCCACAAACCTAAGCTCATGGAGCCGCCAGGAATCTGTAAACCTTTTAAAGGATACGCCTGTTTTTGACATTTAAAATAAAAAATCTTTATAGATTTTTGTGGAGAACGCTGATGGGCCAAGAGCAAAATGACATTTCTCAGCTGTCTGGCGGACTCTGCAAAACCAAGCACATGGCCAGTTTTAGAAGCTCAGGTTAATTATTTCTGCATTATGCCCGGGAACAAATAATAGTTTGTCTGTTTTACTCGCTGAGTGGGAAAAGATGTTGGACTGCGCTCCTTCTTTTTTTATAGCGGCTGCTGCATCTTGGCTCTGCCGCCACTTAGCCTGAGTTGAGGTGCCCTTTATATAACAATAACTTGATACTACTCAAAATACTTGGCGCTGCAAGCACGGGAGAGGAATGTAATGAGAACACTTTAGCAGGTCTGAGTGTGAGTAAATGCCGGTAGTTTTGGAATGAGAGGGCAGGGTTTGCAGCGCGCGGCTCTCCCTCCCTTGGCATTCGCAGACAAGAAGAATATGAGGATTAACATAGTAGACTCCGTTTATTACACTTGGGTGGATAAAGCAATTATCTGTCTATCAAGGCTGCAGCGCATTGTGCAACTGCATTAACGTGGGCGGGTACGTGGATAAATGCTACTCTGCCACAGAGGGTGCTGATACACAAGATAATCCTTCGAGTCAAACTTGTAAAGACTGTTTTCTTTTGGAGTTTATATCATGTTACTGCTGCAAGTGTAGATTGGAATGGCATTTTATTTTATTTTATTTTATTTTATTTTATTTTATTTTATTTTATTTTATTATTTTATTTTATTTTATTTTATTTTATTTTATTTTATTTTATTTTATTTTATTTTATTTTTTATTTCTAACCGCATTTTCAGGTTGCTGTGGCCATCTGAATTTTATTAGTAAGGTTATTCTTGAAATATCCCTCCTTCAGTCAAGTCTAAACAATCTGCTTAAAACCTGCTGCCCGGATATAAACACGGTAGTCTCCTAATGCAGCAAAACAGTCTGTTGAAAGATGGAGTGCAAACACACACATATCCATCCCTTACTGCTTAACTGTTGTTCCTGCCATGCCTGAATTCCCGTCGCGACCGCAGCGATCACTCCGTAAGATTCTCTTGGTTTTGGGGGGCGAGGAACAAAACCCAAATTGAAAAGGCGCCTTCTTGATGTCTAGAGAGCGGCGGGTTGCGTAGCAGCACGCCACCAGAGAGGTCTTAGACTAGATTAAAGCTAAGCACCTTAAATCTGTTTTAATGATCGTGTTTACATCTCCCCCCTTCTCCTTCTTTCGGAATAATCAGGTTTCGCAAGCGTTAAGAAAACCAGCCCCTCCTGCCAGCTGGAGGGAGGCCAGTTCAAGCAGATTTTCTTCTACTCTCTCCAGCCCCCTCGCCCCCTTTGCTCGCTGTGATCTTTACTGCTGCTCACTGCAGCAAGCGAAAGAAGTTGGCGGGCTCTTCATAGGCTGGGTACCTTTGAGGGGGGAAAAAAAAAGCTTTCCTGTTCCTCAAAGTTATTGCGGGATTAGGCCAGGGATGATAAAGTCAGGATGCGGAGCTCGTGCGCGTCGGCAAGGCTGCCCTCGCTCTCCCTCTTTTCCCTGTATGCTAAAAAAGGGAGAAAGGGGAGGACGAGGGCGAGAGCGTAACAGATAGCAGGGAATCAAGGCAGGCGCGGAGGCTTGCGTGACACACGCTGTTCAGACGAGTCGTGATGCCGCCACGTGGGGCTGGTTTCCCAGCACGCGGAGTTGTGACGTTTGCAGGTGCTGGGGAAGGGCAAAGGGAGCGTTTTGGAGCGAGGGCCTCCCGCCTGCTCCGTCCAGCCTGGCCGCTTGCATGCTGATGTTCACAGAGGACCTTATGTAGCCTTGCGTAGCAGCCCAATCCGAGGCAGAATTCGACAGCTCTTAGAAATAAGGAGAGAAAGTTTAACCCATCAAATTGGCCAATTTGGCTGTGTGAATGAACTTTGTGCAAGTTTATGGGCCAGCTTAGCTCCTACCACCTGCCCCGCGTCGAACCCTGGGCATCTGCAGGAGCTCAGAGCACTTCTCCTGGCGCAGTGGCTGAGATGGAGCAGTTTTTACCCCACTGGGTAGTGAAGTCTTGAGAGCAAGAGGCTGCTTTGCCACTGCTGCGATGTGCTGAAAACCCCTGACCCCGACATCCTGCTTTCAGCTGGCCATGTGCTTGGTGGCTTCTCGCAGACCCCAGCTGAATTGCGAAAAAAAAAAAAAAAAAAGCCTTGATAGCCCTTGATGTTCTCAAAAGCTTTGCAATGCTTTTCTGTTTTTCTTTTCCTTCTTCCTTTACTTATTTTCATTTCTCTGCAGTAGTTTCAGGTACAGGCCTTACCTGCTTTGGGTTAAACGTGTCCTTTCTGAAAACAAAAAGAGACAAACTCTATTTCTACCCACGTCTGAGCGACGCTTTCTGTGTGTACAGTTAGGAGAATAGCTCTTCAGTCTCATGCGAACCGATGCCCTTAGCTATTTAAAACACAAACATCTTTTTTTTTTTCCCCTCCATGGGGTGAATTAAATGCAGTGACTGCACCTATGGAGCTCCTTGTTTTATGAATTCTAAGAACTTTTCCTATGCAGAGCCTATGGCCTAATTACGTAATTATGTCTCTTGGGCAGATTATATTTTTCTTCTCATAATTGTGCCTTTACCCAAGAGACTGGAAGGGTTCCAAACTTTCCACTTTCTTGGGTAAAAAATTGTTTGGCTCTCGTTTGCATTTTTCTTTCTTCCATGAACTTTGAGTAGTGGGAGGGGGGACTGCCCAGGGAAGCCAGGCTGGGGATGCGAGGGTGTCACAAGAGGCACTCCTTGTCTTGATTTTTTGGTTGTTTTTTCCTTGCAAAGAGCTGATGTGCTTCTTCTGGGCTGCTGCTGATTTATGGCTCTCTTATTTTCACCTCCGGAGCAGAGATAGACACGGCTTTGGAGCTGCATCTTGCTGAAATGATGTATCGCCTGAAATTGTAGCAGAACAATGAGCATCTCGGGTTCCTGCTGAATGTGCAGCCTCGTTCAGGCCCAGCGCAGCGGCTCTTAAGAAGCCTGAGGCTCAGTTCCGAACTCCTTTGCTCTGGCACAAATGTAGTTCCTCTGAGTTCAGCTTTACAAGGCTGTAGTTGAGTTCAGGATGAAGCCTGTGTAAGTTATATTTGAGCTGTAGTATCGAAAGGGACAAAATGTAGGAAGATATCCCAAGAAAACTTAGGGAGAATCTCTGTTGAAATTAAGAGGACATATAATCTGTCCTCTCTCCTCTCCATGGTGTGAAACTGGCTCCTGTGAGTATACAGTATGCCCCTAGTGCGTTAGTACTAAAAAATACATAATACAGTGTATTGTCTCACTCAAAAATAGAGTGTGCTTGTCTCAAAGTTATGTATCTATAGGGTTAGTAGAGAAAAAAAAATGCCCATTTTTTCCCCTTTCAAGTGCTCAACCTGTGGTGAACAGTGGGAATAATCAAAACTTGGGCTCTTTGGCACAAGTTGAAGTCAGAGAAGTCCATTTTGGTTGCAATGTCGCAGCAGATGCGTCTCCAGCAGGTGAGAGCCTGGTCCTTGCTTTCCTGACACTTGGGCATTCCCTTGACTTCCTTACAAAGACACCTGCCTCCCACAGTGCTTTTTTGTTGTCGAGACAAAAGTGAGAAAGATAGAAATGGGCGATGACTGAAAATAGCTAACCCACTTGAGAGCGATAAAAACATCTGCTGACAATCTGGTAACCAGATCTCCTGGGTATCAGAAAAAACTGGTGGGTGGTGCACAGGGTACAAAGAGAGGGAGTCCCTGGATGTCAGCATCTGGTGAGGCCACGTGTAGCACGATCTGATGAGTTTTCAGTTCCACACCCACAAGCTGGAAGATAAAAACACGAGGCCCCCCCTCCCGGAGGAGGTGAAACGAATCTGGAGGCCTCCACACCGCATTTACATTCTGCAAGTCAGCCTCTTCGGGGCCCGATTTGCCTGTTGCCTTCTCCAGCGGCGCGGTAGAAATGTTGCGATGAGAGACCAGCTCACGGCCCTTTCCAGTTACCACATCCAGCAGACAGGAGGTCGCGTTGCTTTGATCTGGGAGACATTCCTGCATTTAGCTTAAACTGAAATGATTAATCTGGAGCTGAAGCCTCCTTACATCTTCTGCCACGGCTGGAATGTGATAATTTAACAATAGGTTACATGTGTGATTTTAACCCCTCCGAAGCCGTCCCACGTCGGCGTGTTCAAGCAGCAGCGCAGTCACTTGTCTGCCTGGCTGCAGCTTGGGCAGCCTCTGATCCTCTCTGTCACTACTAATTTCTGGTTCCGTTCATGCAAAATGGCCAATATTGGTGCTGCAGTGATTAATGGAGATCCTTTTTGTCACCAGAAATGGTAATATACAATTTGGTGTTTGGTTCAGAATAGCTGAGTAGTGGTGAGAGACCAGACTATTACTTGTTGTCATTTTGGTGCGATTCACAGATTTCTTTTTTTCTAACATCATGTTTTATGCTATGACAACAGACAAATCAGAACCACTTGTGTAGCTTTTGTATATCAATTCTTAACTATTTTCCTGTCTTTCCTATGTCCTTGTCTGTGACCTGATACATTCCAATGGCCTCTCGGTCCCATAATTCCTCAGTACATTTCGTAAAAATCTCAGTCTTTTTGATTTTATTAAAAAAAAAAAAAAAAAAAGATTTTGATTCTGTAGCAAAGACTGCCTTTAACCAGAAGTATTTTGTCCCCTCTCCCATTGCACAAAATCTTCTTTGTAATGGAATAATTGGTACTAAATGCAGCATTAAAATGCAGTGTTGCTTGTAGGACTGTCCTACTACCCTAAGTACTGGTATTGGGATAGCTCCAACATTACTTTATCCTATTCTTCATATAGCTTCATCCTACTTTTTAATGTAATTGCTGCTGCAGCAGCTCGCCAATCCTCACTGAGCTATCCACACTATTCCCCAAATGCTTTTTCCTGAAATAAAATTATGCCTCACAACTGAGACTGAGGAACACAGCTTTTCTCTGCATGCTCCCCTGGGATCAGGAATTTCTCTGTCAACGGACACATACATCAATGCTGAGATGAAAAGCAGCTTGCAGAATGAATTTTAAACATGTATCACATATTTCATTGCTTCTGCTTATGTGCTGCTCGGAAAACCTTTTTAGAGTGTTTTGGCATATACCCCTTGGCTGCTGCTGGCTGTTAAGAGGATTTTTGCACAGGCATTGGGGCAAGAGAGTTACTTAAGGTGCTTGCACTTCCTCGTGAGCCCCTCCTGAACGTCAAGTTTTTGTCACGTTTCCCACCAACATTCAACGTGGGCCATTTTTGCTGGGGGAATGTGGCTTCTGTCTCTGGATTGCTTTGTCACAACAAGACTTTGCATTGCAGCCGGAAATTTTAAGTGGCCGTAAGAGAAGGGCAAGCTTGTCTTTGGCCCCTTGCAGCTTCACTGATGCCTGGGGGCTTCCAGATGTCTGGAGGCCCAGATTTTTTTTCTTTTTTTTTGGGGGGGTGGGGAGGGGATGTGGGGTGGATAGGATCAAATCCCCACTCTCCAGATTGTCTGTTCAGATGTGGGAACTTTTCTTCTTTCTTCACTTCCCTGCTTAGATAGAAGAGCTCCGCTGTCCTCAACAGCTGCTGATTGTCTTGTTGGAGTAGATCTAGCTAAGTACAAGTAAGACAAATAGTTAAATAAAAACTCCAGTCAGGAAAAGCTATGTATGGACCAATAAAACACGATGAAAACAGAGCCAGGGGTTATCAGCACAGGTTGATGCAGGAGCAATGACCTGTGTAAAGAACATGCATTGAGTTGGGAGACGCAGTTAAAATAGCTTGTGCACTGGTTTGTTAGTAAAGGGGTTTGTGATGCTCCTGCAAAAGGGGCATTGTGCAAACACAGGGTTTTTGTGTGAAAATTCAATGTAGAATCGTTTCCAGGTAAAGTCAGGCTTGATGTGTGAGGTTCACCTGATTTTGAGCCCTCCTGAACTTGCTGAGAGCAGATGATATATTGCAATTAGGAATGGCTGTGAATAAAAGAGAAAAGGGAAGGGGGGGAATTTGTCCAGAAAACAGAGCAGAAAATGCAGCTGACAAAGGGAAAAGCAAATACAGAAAAATTGCAGGGGGAAAAAAAAAAAAAAAGATGGAGCAGGAGAAATCCCAGGAGAGTACTGCATGTGTGTATTTATGTGTTTGGGTTAAAGCTGTTTCTTTAGGTTTAACAGCACCCAACTTGTACAAGTTGTAATTTACATAGATTGAAAAGATAATGTTGAAGAGTAGATGTTATCCTACTAGATGTTATCCTGTTAATTAAGCTGCCATTAGAGAGTTGTTACAAGCCCACCAAAAATCATTCCACATTTAAACTGATTGATACCTTCTGAGGAGTGCAGCAGCTGATATTTTTGTGGAGCCCTAATACATGGCACCACCTTCTCTTTAATGAAAATGCTCCCGCCTACCCCATGTTTTTATACTGAGTCATCCTGCGGGAGAAAAATCATACTTCAAAGTACAGCATAATGGGTCAACTAATTAATTCTTTTAAATTGCTAGAGAAGTTTCTCCAATATTAAATTCCATCCAGTTTCGTCCCGTCTCCCAGCCTAAATCCTGCAGTTTTCTATCTAGAGCCATGGCTTCTCTTAGTCCGGTTGTGAATTAGCTGTATTTAGTACTCACGTTAAAGTGAAATTGCTCTGCCTACCGTCACATTTGGGCACCTTGGTCCCAGTTAGGAAATGGGAACCCTTGTACCTGTTGTGGTGATAGATACCATTAAAATGCATTTATTAAGGAGTGATGGTTCTATGGTTAGATCTCAAGATTCAGTGACCACCTTTATACTGTTAGAATAAATGAAACAGTGCATGAATTTGGACTCTTAAGACCAATTTGAGACAATCTGACCACGTCTACCAAGCTCAACTCCCTTAGCCCTCAAGCAGATGGCTGCATTCAGATTGCTAACTAAAATATGTGATTTATCTCAAATCATTGCGGATCACCTGGAAGGGTTCAAGCTGATCTCAGGCCAAACAATACTGGGGACCCTCCTTACATGTTAAAATGGTAAAATATATACCACTGCACTGCAGTGCTGGTGCCTGTGCCCTGGGATGGAAGCAGCCTGTATTTCTGGGTTGCCATCCATGAGCCTGGGCTCTCGTTTCAGCTCTGTCACAGGCTCTTGATGTGACTGTAGCTGGTAGCTTAGGGAAAGGTTCGTTCCCTTTAATGGTAACTAATGGTGAGGGCATCTCATTAAACTGCTCTTGTGGGTTCCCTCTCTGATCAGAGAAGGAAGAAAAAAGCAAATTCAGAAGGTGAGTCATCCTGTTTTAAGACTGATGTCAGAGACAAATGAGATGAATTGCCCTCTGGAAGCAGCTATTTCTTTCCATTAACTATAGAGGAAGTCTACATTAGAGGAGTTTAGACTAGAAGCCTGATTTATGAATGGCTAAAGTTAGGTAAAATCAGTCCTGACCTTAATCTCTCTGTGTGCTTGTTTCTCCATATGTTGAATGCATCAGTAAGGTCTTCTCTGCCTCCCATGCAAAGGTGCCTTTGGGTGAGGAGCATCCTTTGAGCCCTTTGAAAGGGAGTTAAACCTAGGAGTAAAAATACATTGATAGAGAGATAAAAATCTTTATTCTGAGGCATCTGAATGACAGCATAAACCAACCTGCCAGATGGGCCATCCGGTGCTTTTGTCTTCTTTTTCTCCATTCCGTTTTGACAGCTGAGCACCCATGGTTTGTCCCAGATCTGGTCGTACAGCCAGGGCACAGGCAGCTGCTTCTGGAGACACGGGGATGTTGAGGAAGGTGACCAAGGACGAGAAGGGCAAGGCTAGGACCCAGTCTTGGTCAGCATCTTTTTCCTTGCTATCCTACACTTCTTTAATGAAGGTGACCATTTACCCTTTGGAAAAGCTCCCAAACTGGAGAGAAGTGAAAGCTAAGAGCTAGCTGTGACAGAGTGAAATGCCAAAAAAAGAACCAAAAAAACAAACAAAAACCCCACACAAACAGAACAAGCATGCATTTTCTTAGGAAAAATCTCTGCAACACATACAGCAGGCATGGAATTATTGTCCCACTTGGTATTGTCCCACTTGTCTCACACGTACTTCCATCTAATGGTTAATTTTGGAAGAAAATTTTGCCCCTTTTCCTATCCAGTGCAGCAAAGGAAAAAAAAAAAAAAAAAAAAGAGAGAGAGAGAGAAAGAAAAGACCTTGTATGGGTGCCCTCATAAGTGCTTATTTTGATCCAAATTATAACACGTACACACTTCTGCAGGCACAGTTGTACTCAATATGGCTTTCACCAGCACAACCATGTCCAAAACACAAGCCCCCACACCAATGTCACTGTGTTACCAGAGGACAGCTGAGATACCAATAAAGTCCATTAATCTCATAATAGTCCTTAGAGACCATTTTGTCTTTTTTTTTCTTTTTTTTTTTTTTTTGTATGGTAAATTATTAAACCTTGTTATTAATGCTTTTATTTTATGATTTGCTGTTTCCAGGGCACAGACAGAAGCTTGATGACTCTAAACCTAGTTTGTTCTCTGAACGCCTCAGTGATTTAGGGCGCATTCCTCATCCCAGTATGAGAGTAGGGGTCCCGACCCAGAGCCCACGGCCCTCTCTGAACTCTGCACCAAGTCCTTTTAATCCACAAGGACAGAGTCAGATTACAGGTAAGAGACAGAATCATAGGTTTGACTTGCACAGGCAACGGTAGTAATTGCTTATGGATATTTGTGTCTCAACTGTAGTAAAAAGAGGCTATTACAGAGCGAGAGACGTGTTCCAAGCAAAGCTAGGCGGGAAGTGGATTTTTATGTAGCTTTTGAAGCTGAAAATGTTGTTCTTTTTCAAAGTTACTTTCTGCCAAATGTCCAAAATAGTCAATTCAGATAAATCAAATAGGAATCTGGTGAAATTCTAATTGTTGTTCTGCTTTTATCTCCATATGTGCAATAGTACCTGTTAGTGTATATTAGACTGAATGTTTTTATTCACTTATTTTGCACTGGTGGTGAGGAAAACAGCCAGTATGCAATGGTCATTCTTGCAGGATTCTAATATAATTTTCTCCTGTGGCAGTTTCCTTCAAGCACCAGTGCCGATCACTGTTACAATAGAGGAACTGGATTACGTAGAAATCTCCAAAGGTTACTTGCAACGTATGCAACTGTATGCAACGTTTATGGTTGTACACTCAGAGACAGATTTGATTGTGTTGAGAGAAAACACAAAATGCCATGTGTCACAAATTACAAGACTGAAATAAGATGTTTATCTGCAGCCATGCCAGAAGTTTGCAACAAAACTGTCAAGCCTACAAAATAAACTGATTTTGTTATTTTTATAAATGCAGAGCTTTAGTAGATTGGCTCTATTTTTTTTTTTTCTTTCTTTCTTTTCAGAAGAATTCAAAAGAACCTGTACCTAATTTTGGCTATTTCTACCCTAGAAACTTGTGCTGATGCTTTTTGTGTCTGTCCAGGATGTGAAGAGGCCTTGCACCTGACCAGTTCAGTTACTAGAACTGTTGCAGAACTTAATGTAGATGCAGGTCTGTCAGCAAAACTCTTGGGTTGATTTACTTGAGCTGTTTAAAACTCAGTTTTACTGCTCTACCTGCATCTACACCAGGAGTTGTTTGCCAAGGCAATATACCAGTATTCCTTCACTGGTAAAGCACTCCTAGTATAGACACAGTCTTTGAGTCAACCTAGGAAGATTTCTGGTTTCATGTTTCAAGTGGTTTTGTCATGATACCAGCTGAAACTTAGTGGTTTTAACAAAGTGTTGTGGCTTTCTTCTTCTTTCTTTTTCTTCTTTTTAAAGTTCAACTGGTTTATTAATTTGCAGTAAGGAACAGAAGTAAGTGTGTTAATCTGAACGCAAAACACTCGGAGAATTGAAATACAAAAATGGTTCTCATGAGCTGTGGCAAAGTTCTAGATCTAGAAGTCAAGCTTTAACTTCAAAAGTATTTTAAATATATGACATATGTTGACATTATTCATTACATGGTACCTGCTACCCACCAGCTTCCCAGAGCAGGATTTTTGGCCAGACTTAATGTATTATCAGTTCGACATGTGAAGTCAGGACTCTAGTGCTCATCATCATCTGGGTGGGAACTGCCAAACTAAACCCCTTTTGTTTAAAGCTGTTTTCCTGTGTCAAACAGTGACTTGGGACGTGACGGTTCGCAGGAAAGTGGGGGAGAAGGAGGAGAAAACATGGGGCTCCTCGGCTCCTCTGCTTGTACCTCCGTAGTCTACCTGTTGTGCAACACTATATCTAGGACTGAAGGAGGGTGATTTTTTTTTTCTCATCCCATCTGGTGATCAGCTTATGCCCTAAAGCACGAGAACTGAGATTCCCTTGTAATTTTCTTCCCAGCTAAGTGTAACTTCATATGCTGTTCTCATTCCCCCAAATGCCTCCCGTGGCAAATGTTCTGCTGGGTTTGATTAATAGGGTACTTCGCTGCCTCATTACATATCAGCAGCAGCCTTTACGGATCCGGGAGGTGCAAACTTCAGATGAGGTTTAAATAAGCCCGAGTGCAGACAAAGCCACGTGGTGTTCGCTGGCTGCTCCACAGTTTTAAGAGCCAGTGGTCGAAAGCTGGGAGGGCTGCGCCCGCCGGGCCTTCGCTGAGAGAGGGAAGAAGTGGCACTGGTGGAGCAGAGGGAAGTGAGCGGAACCGAGAAAGCGGGGCTGGCTTTCCGCGCTCTCCTGGACTATCTGTTTGCCCTGCCAGATAGACTCGCAGACATGGGACACTTTGGGATCCCAAGGTGCTCCCAATTCCCCCAAAGCGCTGTGGGCTCCTTCTGCCCCTTAACGTTTGCAGCGAGGAAGGGGCCATGCCGTGGCCTGAAACGGTCAGGATTTGCCGTGTAATTCCCCAGCATCATCGTCTTGTCGGGTTACAAATGCAGAACACCCAGCCCTCGAAGGCTACGTGCTGGCCCTGGTAGCCCTGCCATGGAGTGAGGCTACTCCTCCAGGTGCCCATTCTAACCCGCAAAAGCTGCCACGCGCTTTGATGCTCCCCCAAAACGTGGGATGCTTTTGCAGACAGGACCCAGGGTGTCCTGGGGCCAAGGGATGTGCCTCGCCATGCTCCTTGTGCCCAAGGGAGACCAGGTGTGGGTGGCGTCGGGGAACTGCGAACATGAGCCTGCTGGGTGCGGGTGCTGCCGTCTCCGCCGGCTGCTTTACTGCAGTGCAGTGCCCAGCGGGGACTGCCCGCTGGCCTCTCTGCGCTCCTGTGGTCTGGGTAGTACCAAAGCAGCTATAGACCCTTGTCCGAAAAACAAAGGCTTTGTTATTTCCTTTGCTGGAACGAAGCAAGCATTCTTCTGGACATACTTCTGCTTCATCATCATTTTACCTAGTAATTTAGGGAAACTAATTAATTCCTAACAGCCTGAACAGTAAATACTGGTTTCCTATGACAAAATCCATATTATTACTGGTAAGCATGTAAACTGTTTTTGTTTCGTTCCACTTGAGGTGTTGCATAGTTACTGCATGATTAAACCAAAATAATATTTAAAACCTGGCTAGCCCACACCTGAGTATGAAAGAACTCAGCACTTTGGGGTTCACTTTTGCGTTTCTTTTCTGTGTCTGGGCCGTGTTTATTTTCCTAGAGTATCGGAATACAGGTTTTACAAATCACAGCGCAGCCCTAAACTGCCACAAGCCCAGGCTGTGGCAGTATGAGGCACAGAGTTGCCCTTATTCGACATGGCATTTTAACTAGGATCCTGCAAAAGCAACACTGAAGGGTCATTAAAAAACAAATCGCCCAATAAGCAGATGCCCTTGCTGAGGCAATACAGATTCAATTTGAACACCGCTTGCTGCCCATAAATCAGGAATCCTGTCTGCTCACATTTGGGTACTGCTATATTTGCCCTTTTTTTTTTTCCCCCTCCCTTCCCTAATTTCCTCCCCTAATGGAGCTCAAACAACTTGCTCCCGTTTCAAATTACGTCCCCGGTCAGACATTGAGTTATTGTATCGGCTGCTCCATAGGAAACGAGGGAAGCCCTTGCTTTCCTGAAGTGCAGCCGGGCGAGGACCAGCTCGTATCCGCCGGGAAGAGGCGCAGGCGTCCGGGCAGGGCGCGGCCGGCGTGACGGCTGCGCTCCGAGCTGTCGAGTGGGAGTTAAGTGGGGTTTCGCGCTCCGTCACCACCGTGGCACCGCCTGATCTATAGGCGAGTTGGGCGACTGCAGCAACTGCAGTAGCAGCCCTTGAAAGTGGGTCCTGTGTAATTTGGGGCTCTTTTTTTCCTTTTTTTTTTCTGATTTCCCACTCTTACCCACTACCCTCTTCCATGTGCATTGGCAATGTTCAGCTTCCTTTTCTTTCCCATTTCTGCTTGCTGTGAGGGCTGTAGAAAGCAGCTGGAAGGGATTCGCAGCTGATTTACCCAGGACCCACTAGGACTAGTGTCGGGACCCCCTCTGCCACCCCACAGAGGTGGCTCTCCAGGGCAATGCTGGCAGCAGAACTGAGGGCAGGAAGCGGCTTCAGCCCTCGGGATGGAGGATCCAGTGCCACAGGTCCCCCTTAATTTGTTCTTCCAGTACTTTAGGGACATTATTTTCCTTCTGCCCAGGCTGGGGGAGGGCCCACTCTCACCACAGCACTGTTGTGGTGCTCAGTGCGGAGCTGCGAAGCAGCTGCCTCGGGCACCAGACCTGCTGGGAGGTTTGGGGTTCGCCCAGATGCCAAACACAGTAGCCTCTGAGGATGATTTACCCTAATTGAAAATTCCCAGGTAACTTAAAGCCAACACCAGTAGTTTAAGAATGTCCATACAGGCCGACTGACGTTCTCCAAAACCATCGGCCGCCTGTCAGGTTTGAAACAGGTACCACAGGGCGCCGCGCGAGTGCCCATGAGGCCGCCAGGTGCTGGGGGCCTTCCCAACACCCACACCACACCATGGCCCCATCCATGCCCAGCACCGTGCCCCAGGCTGGGCGGCCAGAGCAGGGCAGGTGCTGGCCTGGAAAAGACCCTGGAGAGGTGGCCTGGGGGGCTGGTGCATGGGGCAAATTGTGCCCTGGGCTTTGGACAGGCTGACTGTGTCCTCCAGGCTACTGGCGAGGTGCCGCTGCGAACCCCCATCTGGCAAAGCTTGTGTCCCTGTTCTTTTAACCTTTTTTTTTTTTTTCTTAATTTATTTTCATTCTCTTTACAATCCCTTTTTTTTTTAATTTTTATTTTTTCCTTTAGAAATGTGACTCTTGGGGCTGGGGGTGGGAGGAGGCACATTTTTAGAGGCTCTTAAGGCCAAAATCTGGTCCCAATTATGCCAGTGTCTGCCAGGGTGTAACTCCGCTGGATTCAACTTTGCTGATGGAGCCAGGCAATGCAGAGCAAGCCTGGAGCTCTTCACTATGCCAAAGAAATAGCCAGAAAAGAGAAGGAGACTGCATTTTGGTTGTTGTTGTTTTGCTGGGTATGGAGAGGGGGGTTACAACAACAGCGCGTTTACTCACGCAAGTCATCTTGGCCTTGTTAAGTGCATAACTGTGTCTCTCTTGCTTTTGGTGTTTACCAAAGATGGCTCCAGACAGCTTGTTTTTGTAGTATCAGCAGCAGCCCTGGTACGGGCAGCAGCTGACCGAACTAGAGCTGATGGCTGGCTCGAAATGTGGGTGTTTCTGTGAAGCGCGGGCACACATGTGGTGTCTGGGCTCAATACCCGGCACTGAGCTGCGAGTGGGTCTCGGGCGCTGTTTCAGCTTAGGAAATGGGATAAGGATATTTCTTCTGTAGGAAATCTATGCCCTTTGCAATTCCGCGCCAAAGCAATAGAAAACCTAAGTCCTTGGGGCTGTTTAAGGTCTTTTTCTTCACTCTTTTGACAGTTCTGAACATTCTTATTGAAGGAAGAGAAGATGCCCTGTTGGAAGTGCGGTGCAGTTGATGGTAGAAGTGGGTCACTGCGGGGGTTGTTAGCTCTTTTTTTTTTGTTCCGTCTCTTGCAGCCCGTGCAATCTCAGCCTGGTTCTTAAAGAGTCTTATTGTCTTTGAAGACATATGCAGGGGACCACAGGCAACAGGCATCTCAAACTGAGAAAATCCAGAGACAAAACAATTTGCAAACACTTGGTATTTCCTGCTCCGGAAAGGTTTACCTGGCAGATCAAGCAGGAAGGAGCTACGTTTGCGTCCCACTGGCTCATTTTGGCCCACCCATGCCCCACGTTAGGAAAGGCAGCGCGTTTCTGCACACCCACACCGGCATAGCAAAAATGTTTACAAAAGGAGGACGGCTACGAGAAATCGCTCGAGCTCTTTTGAGGGCAGAAATTCAGACCTCTGCCTTCTTGGCCCTTCTGCAGGGCTCCAGCCTTGCTGTCCGGGCAGGCGGGTGGGTGGCTTTCGCCCAAGCCCGCTCTGTGCACTTTTGCATTCATTTCTTTTTTTTTCCACCCTTGTTTTCTAGGGATTCCTTTAGGCAGGAATTCATATTTGCTCTGCCTCAGCGCTCTGGGATTTCTCATACATTGTGGGCTTCTAGCGCTCAGAGAGACGGGCTGTGCCTGCCAGAGCACATGATGCTGCATGTGACAGCAAAAGTTTCCGGCCCACAGAGCCCCAGGAGCTGCCCGAAAACCTGGCAGCGCTCAGGAGCCCTCCGGGCAGAGCTAGCAAGGAAATGCGCTGCTTGCACAGGAGGCCAAGGAAAGCTACTTGTAGCTGCTCGTAGTTTCTCCGTCCCTGGGAGGTGCTCCCATGGCACCCCTACGTAGGGAGACAGCGAGCAGGCGTCCCTGCACCTGACTTGATGCTCCCGCCTGCCCAAACCTTTTGCATCATCAGTAGAGGCTTCTTTTAGGGCATTTACACAAAGATCCGGTGAAATTCAGGAGTAAGGTTTATTTGCAATATAGCGTCTTCACCAGGAGTCTACATTCTCTTTTTCTCAAAAGTACTTGGCAGTCTGCAAACTCACAGTGTTGCTCTCATCAAGAGCTGAACTCAAACTTGTGACAGTGAAGTTGGGAGGAGCAACAGAGCCAGTGTGTAAATTTAAGCTAAGTCTTCTGAGGGTATAAGAAATGCTTCTGGGTCAGACTTATGGTCCATCCTGTCTCAGATCCCACCTCTGACAAGGCAAAGTGAGATTGTTCGTTGTATATGAGGTTATTTATTGCTCTGGAAGACTGCATGAGCCTGGTCACTTTTTGCAGTGCATCCTTCTTGTGCCTCCCTGCACAAGCATGCACACTTGTTAAATTAAGGATGCTCGATGTAAAAACAAATTCAGCTTAGATGTTCAATATGGTGATAGTGCCAGAAATACTCAAGATCTTTTCTTCTATGAGAAGCAGCCTGAACCTCCAGAAGGCAGTTCCTGTTGTGAGGCTTTCACCAACTTAGACCAAAATTCTTTGAAAACACCTTCTCCCATGTTTTTTTTTTTTTTTTTTTGTCTGCCTTTACTTGCTGTATAATTTCCTTCTAGCATTGGAGTGGACCTATAATCAAAAATTTAATGGACTCTCCTTTGGATTTAGAAACAGAGATTGAAAACCTCTTGGAGTTTGAAGGAGCTTGGATTTGAGATTCTGTTCCTGACACATCATTAATTTTAAGATTGTTTTCCCAGCAAGCCTAGGCTTTCCGTTCCCAGTTGAAGATCATTTACCATTGACTGAATGGTGAATTATAGTAGTGGAATGAGGCAGAGAAATATGTCGATATCAGATATAACAACGAGCAGTCAGTCAGATTTGGACCTGCGCCAACCTATACAACCCTAGCCTTGAAATTGTTAAAACAAAGAAGTTCATTACATTTAATGATCAAGTGTCCTTTGGATTTCTGAGGAGCGTTTATGTTAACCATTTATATTACTCAGCTCTAATATAAATGGCAAACTCAGGGAAAATCCTCTTAAAATTAAATTGGATTTTTTTTCTTTTATCTATATGGTTATTTCGCTATGAGGAAGTATCTGCTTTCCAGACATCTCTTCAAACAAATCATGTCTGAACAGAAAAAATAAACAAGAAATAGCTGAAACTTCAAGGTTTTGCTGTGTGGAAGAGCAGAGAAAGGAGTTTAAAAAAGAGAGGAAAAGAGGGGAAAAAAAAAAAAAAAAAGATGAATTTCCTGAAAAAAAAAATGCCTTTGCTTATGCCATGTGGCTATCACATTTCTGTGTACAAAGCAGAGCCTTAAGATGCTGCTCAAATATAGCAGGTTCCCGAAACAGAGTGAACCTGATGTGCTTCACTGAAAATATCAGGGAGAACTGGGAGGAGAGCGCGACGGTTTCTGTCAGCCAATTCAGGGGCAGCTTTCTGTTCTCATGTAGGGCCCAGACCAAACTTTCGGTTGATGACTGCCTTGTTTCCATCAGAAATAAAAAATAGTAATTTATGGGGAAATCAGGGGTCGTTTTATCACTAGGCACGAACTGAGAGCAAATCGGTTGCAAATCCCCAAAGCAGCGGCTAAAACCAACCCTTCCTACTTCTCACTCAGCTCAATTCACCAGAGCTTCAGCAAAAACATGAGCTGTATTTTTTCTTAAAATCATTTCCTCCATAATAAGAAAGTCCATCAAAAGGCATCTTTAGCTGCCGATCGTTGCCCCAACTCATTTGGTTTCACGTTGTTCTAATTAAGGTGACTGTAGGTAATTGGGCCGGTACCCAAAGGGGATGTTTTTGGCCAGATGCTACTAAGATTAATGCCATTTTCCTCCTTGGACAGCCTGTTCAGTGCTGAAAACACTTCTGTGTAATATTTTAACTGGATAACAGCTTGACAGACGTGCCAAGTACTAACTTCAGAGCCTCCCCACCTCTTTAGTCCGCTCCTGCGCGCAGCGGCAGCGTATCCGGGCGTCCCCTCTGCTCTCTGCAGAAAGCCCCAGCCCTGACCTCGCTGTCTAACACTCTGTTAGACCTGGACAAGGGACACGAGGGCTTTGCAGGTGGCTGCTGTATCTTTCTAAACACTACTCACTGCTGGGCACTTGGACCTGCTCTGTTCGTGCTGCCGCAGCACGAGGAGTGCGGGTCCGCGTGGAGCAGGTCATGGTTCCTCGTAGCGCTGGTTTGTGTGTGTGCAGCAAATTCCTCTCTTTCGATTAGGCTGTTGGCGCCCTAAATGTTTCCTACCTTTTGTTTTAATTTTCTCTTGTTTTTGTTTTTGTTTCCCTAGACCCCAGGCAGGCACAGTCATCCCCTCCATGGTCCTATGACCAGTCTTACCCATCCTACCTGAGCCAGATGACTTCACCGTCCATTCATTCCACAACTCCCCTGTCCTCCACTCGAGGCACGGGACTGCCTGCCATCACCGATGTGCCCAGACGCCTCTCAGGTAAAGACCATGTTTCGCCTAAAGCAGTTTCGCAGAGCCTGCCCTGCGGGTGGGGGGCTGAGCCTCTTCCTTTCCGAAGAGCTGCCGTGCGTTGATCTCTTTGAATGTCTCTAGGTCCCTTTCAGATCAGTTAAATTTTCCTTTTTTATTTTTTTTCTCTGTCGTGAACCTGGTCCTATGCTCAAATTCTCTTTTATTTTTTTCCTCCTACAAGAGGATGTTCGCTTGCATGTTTTGAAGTAATTGTGATCCTTGATTTTGGGTGATTCTCTTAAAATGTTTTGCTTTTGTGTTGTGTGCGATATTGGACATCCTGACAGTTGCCTCGAGTAATTCAGACTAAGATTCCTTCTCTCGCATCTCAACCCAGTAGCTCAAGAATGCCTGTTTCCTTAGTTCATGTGTATTTAAGATGCCTATCAGAAACTAGCTGAGTCACTTTAGGGTAAAGATTGGACAAATTGGGCTTTGGAGTGATACAGGAGTGAGGAAATATGTTTAGGAACCTAGACAAGACAGCAGCTAGGAACTGAGACTTTTTTTTTTTTTTTTTTTATCAAGCAAATGTACATTTGCATACTGTGCAGTTCATCTCTTATGGTCCCAGTGATAAAACCAGCTGTGCAAAGTAATCTGATTGCCCCACAGTAAGATAGAGCCTGTCATGGCACACAGTCACCTTGTGCATCTTGCCAAAAAGGAGGAACCTTAGGGGAGGGTGTCTCACTATTAAAACTCCAACCTCACAAGTGTGGGAATAGTAGCAACATATGCCAAGAAGCATGTGTAATGTAAAGCAAGCCTTTATGATTCATTAATAAAAACCAAAGAATCAGTCTTATTACATCTATTTTTTCCATGTTTGCAAGATATTATTATAATCTGGGATCCTGCTGCCGTGCACCTGTTTGACTCCCAGCCAGGTGAATTGCTCTCTGTCTAGTTTTCCCCTTCCACCAAGCTCTGCAAATGTTGATCACTCCACTGAGCTGCATCACTGACAAGCTGAACCCTGGCCAACAGGCGTGTAGGATTTGGTTAGCATAGACTCCTAATTTCTTTCATCTTGCAGGGGGGAAGCTACATTTTGCAAGCAAGCAGCTGCAAAGCTCTCTGTGGTCCCTGCGCTTGCTATGTTTTCAGAGAGGCCAAACGTACCCATGTGGGCCACGGGTTGCAGTGCAGTGGAGCAGGTTCCTGTGGGCATCCCGTGCCGTGCTGACTCGGTTCAAACAGAACGAGATGGGCTCGAAACGCTCTGTTTGGCCTGAAACAGGTTACCTTTGAGCTGGAGTCTCCTGGCGGGCTGCGTTGTCGAATCGGTTATTTTTGCAATTTCGCCCCCAGCGATACCGGCGGGGAAGGCTCGGCTGGGACCGCGGCAGCTGTACGGCAGCTTGCTTGCCCTGCAGCCCTCGCTTGTCTGGGTGCAGTCAGACGTGAGCGCCTTGCATGTGGGCACAGGCAGCGTGACTAGAAGAGCAAGCTCTATGCATTATGTGGCCCTATACTGAACTTTTCGCTTGTGCTCTACCATAGGTTGGCCTTACTTTCCTTGCCCTTCATCTTTTGGGGGTCAACCAGTGCCCCCACAGTGTTCTCACCTTTTCCCAGCACAGGAGGCTGGCTTCAGGGTAGCTTCCTGACTGAAAAAGCGAGCTGTGATCTTCCCCAGTGCCAGAGATAGTCTGCAGAGTTTGTGGACATTCAGAGTTACAGCAATGGACTTCCTAGGTTGGAGACGATCTCTGATTCTAAGGCAGCTAGAAACTGTAGCTCCCATTGGAAACTCTGTGGATCTTCTCAAGGTTTTCCATCCAGTAGAAAATTTCATTGCAGCACCACAGTGAGCAAGAGCAGGATCTGCCCCCCATGTGTATAACGTTCGGAAAGACATGCAGGTTTACAGCTGCCCATTGCAGCAACCAGTTTATCCCTCACGCTGACAAAACTGGGCCTCCTTTCACTTAGTTGATATATCTTTCAGAAAAGAACAGAATTTTGAAGGGGGAAAAAATGACTATTAAGAGCAGTAGAAAACTTCAGACACCCCCAGAGCGTAAGGGAGAAATTAGAGTTTTACAAGGTCTTGAATAAAAACAAACTTTGCTTCTCAATACAGTGGCAGAAATCTGATTATCAAGGCTGTTAAAAATATACAAGGTAATTTTAATGAATACCATATTTACTGCCTGTTGCTTAACATCATGCAGGAGGGGGAATGAGCAACCCTGAGGCCTCACGTGTCACACCTCCAGGCCCAGGGCTTCCTACTTGCCCCAACCTTGTGTCACCCAGCCTTTTTGTAGGCCTCCGCGACTATGCCTTGACCACTGGTTAAGTAGTGCTTGCAATTTGGAACATGTCAACTAATAAGGCCGTGTATCCTTCAAAGTAGTGGTTCCTGGTCACACTGTTAGCAAGAGCCCTCAAGAGCAGTTTGTGGTGATAGTTCTGTGACCAGGAACATGTCCATTGGCTGTAGTAAGAAGGTGTTGGGTAGTTAGTGCCCCAGCAATTCGTATGGTTCTCCAGCCCATTTGTGAGGGGAAAGGGGCAGCGTGCTGCAACTCTGAGGACTTATTTTGGCAGGCTGGGGTAATGCAGCTGAACTGGTCGCGTTAGTGTCTAGACACATACTTGATTTCTTTGCACATCTGCAATATTTGCATGCATGCTTCGAGCACGTGCAAACGAGTGCCCACAGCTGAGTAGGTGTTAGACTTCCAAGGATTGGTCTTATATTCTCCAGATGGGGACTAGCCCTGTATTTCAGTGTCATACAAGTAGTTGATGATAGTTCATGCATATCTGGGCAGTACTTAATAAGAATAGCTGAAAACCAAACGAAAACAACGACCAGTGGGCAAAACTCATGCAACTTTTGAACCAGTGATCTCTCTGATGCCTAAGTCTCATGTTCATATCAAGAATAGATAAATAAAAGTTCAAGAGGCCATGCAACTGACTTACCTGATTGCACCAGCTCAGTCATAAAAAGAGCAGGATTCGTTAAATTCATTCCCTGTATTTTATTAAAATACCTGTCTGCTGAGACTTCCAGAAAAGGCGGTGAAAGTTGGTGGCCTAGCAGATTAATATTCTTAATTAAGTAATATTGTAGTGGAAACCATGGGAATAGATGAACACGGTCATTTTAGAAAGAGTTTTGCCTCAGGGATGTAGTCTTATTGCATGATTCATGGTGAATGCACTCACAGTCTTTGTGCCCTGTGCGTAACCAAGCTGTGTGTGGGATGGGGAGCATGAGTGTCTATTATGTAATTAATGTATATGATTCATATAAATAGACATCATAGACATTTTACATAAAGCTTTGGGATTGATCCAACAAGTCCTCTGCACATGCAAGGTTCAGAGCAGGGGCTACAGGTTGGATTGTTCCTGCAGTCACCACAGGGCTGTCAGTAGCCAAAGCAGGTATGGCCTTGTCTGAGCCGGGGTGCCTGCAGTGTAGACATCCACAACTGAGATGAGCACCCTGTGCTCCTTTTAGAGTCAGTGGGGAGAAACTAGCACTTGCAGGACACAATTTGCTTGATAGTCTGTGGATGAGTTATACCAGTTCCAACCAGCACCTTAGAATCAGAGAATCACAGAATGGCTTAGGTTGGAAGGGATCTCTAGCGATCATCTAGTCCAACCCACCTGCTCAAGCAGGGACACCTAGAGCATGTAAAGTGCTCTAGAAGTGCCTGTCTCTTCCCACTGACTCCCAAGCAAGTCTAGGTGAGAAGTTCATGTATAAACATGTCAGTTCTAATAGTCTACGTTTGGTTGGGTGACTCTCAAAGAGATGAGGTAGCTGTCCCCTCAACATATCCCTATGACAACCTCAGCACCAAAAGTTCCACAGGAACTTTAGGAAAAATTTCTTAACAGTGAGGGTGACAGAGCACTGGAAGAAGCTGCCCAGGGAGGTTGTGGAGTCTCCTTCTCTGGAGATCTTCCAAACCCGCTTGGACGCAGTCCTGAGCCACCTGCTGTAGGTGACCCTGCGTGTGCAGGAGGGTTGGACTAGATGATCTCTAGAGGTCCCTTCCAACCTTAAGCATTCTGTGATTCTATGATTCTATGATCACACTCATCACATCCCAGATTAACCCAGCCTGAATCTGCCTCACTCTGATCTGTTTCTACCTTGAGCTCTCTGGCTTCGAGCTTGAGTTTATTGTTGAGAATGTTCTTGAGAAGGGAGGTGAGAAGACTTCTCCTTCCCCTGTATTGTTCCCGGACCTGCTTATGCTTGTGCCTGAATGCAATAACCTCTTGCTTTTTGATTCACACTTGAGAAGGACTTGCAAGATCAAAGTCTTGAGCAACTGGAGGACTTGCCTTGGACGGGTGACATTAATACGCTGAGTGCTGGCTATGAAAGAACCCATCCTATGCAACCATCTTTGACAGATGCTTGACAAAAGAAGGAAAATTAAAATCTCAGCTAAATGGCAGGACAAATCACTAAACCTACCTTTTCCAGCCCCAGGCTGACATCCTTCACAAACACTGGTATTTGTGGTGTATCGCCACAAATGGCTTAAATCAGGGAAGCTGATCTTCCCCAGCCACTGTGCCTGAACTTTTCCTTCCCACACAGTAGAGTGTCACCCAGCTCATGATGAATTTTGCTGTCTGTTTATTGTGTTTTTGAATGGGGACAGACTGACATGAGAGACACACTGGAGTCAACTCCTAAACAATTTGCAGACCCGGTTTTCTGAAGTCAGATGGCCATAAAGGAATGTGTTTACTAATAAATTACACAGCGGTAGGGCCTCGACTGTTAAACATCTATACTATTAACTTGTTACTATGGTCCCCAGAGTTTGGAATTTAACGAATCCTGCTCTTTTTATATTTGAGCTGGTGCAATCAGGTAAGTTAGTTGCAAAGTAACCACTAACTGGTTTGGAAGTTAGCTCAGTGCAGAACACATTGCCAGGGAGTGGGGCAAAGCAGCCACTTTGTTTTGGGGCACTAAAAGGATTTAATATTATGGTAGTCAGGCCATAGCAGCTGGATTTAGGGCCCTAGAATGGACCTTACCATGTGCTGTTTGCTAGGGTCAGTGTAGCCAAGCTTCCTCAGTAATTCATCTCTCACTGTAGATATCAGTGGGTCATTTTGGACCATCCTGGGCCTTAATGGGATATTGAATATAAGAAATGTTCCTGTTCTCCTAGTTCACTGAGGTCTGAGAAGTAGAAGTCCAGCATGTCCATTCTGACCATGCTGCCATCAGTGAAGATTTCCCTTTCTTTGACACAATTTAATTTTATTCTTGCAAGACAGCAAATCTTAAAATAAAGAAAGCCTATATAAAGGAAGCATCTTCCGTTGAAACTCTGCATTTCTGTTCATACTTTTAAAGAGGAAGTGGCTCACAGAAATGTGTTTTTTTTTCATAAACTCCTGTACCGGTTGTCATTGTAGGTTTCTAAACTTAAAGTGAATTAACTTTTTTTTTTAATGGCTGTTGCTGTATGTCACTTACATATGATTTTTGTAATAATGGATTTCATTTCTTTTGAAGTTGCTCTTTGAAAAATAACTAGCTTTTAGAAAGAAAAATTGCACATCTTCCTCTAAGGAGTTCAAAAACTTGACAATCCCAAACCAAACAGAAATTGTGGCCCTCTGAAGTAGCTACTGTTGCATCCCCGAATTTCCGCTAACTTCATTCAGTGCTGTGGGTGCTAAGTACATATTAGGACTAGACCCTTGAACAAGAGGAGACCCTAATGATCTCTTTATAAGGCGATTTTTGCTCCCTTTGCATGCTTTGGGAAGGGGTGAAATAGTTGCCACCTTTGACATTGCCAGCAGAGGCATTTGTGTTCGCAGGGCCTGAAATGAATGGGCAGTTCTCGCTTCAGCAATATTGTCTCAGGCTCTTGGCAAACCCAAGAAGCCAACTCTGTTCCTGGTACATTCGCTACACTGTGATGTTTTTCTTGGTGACTATAACAATTTTCACTCTGTCTTCTTTTTTTTAATGTCAGCTGAGAGACTCAAGGTTGTCTCTGTCTCCATTTCTCCTAGCTAATTTTTGCTGCTCTCCCTGCTGCAAGGTACACTGAGTTAAGTCTAAGTAAAGACCTGTGGAAAGCTCAGGAGATTCTGTAACGTGCTCTTCAGAAACAACTCTGCCGTTTTTCTGCCGTGCCTAAACTTGTAACTTGTCTCTTTTATTTTTCAGTGGTACTATTGATTTTGCTTACCGCATTTTTTCCATTTTTAGTCTCCTGCCCACATGGTGCCACCTAGGAATCTTAGCACCTTGGCACTGATGTGTAGGATTTCAGTAGGACCTTCTCTCCTGGGTAAAATTTCTCATTGGAGTGATTGTCCAGAAGATATGTTGCATGATCCCTACCTCAAGGATGAAGGCCAAATTTTTCTAGCGTGGGTGGCCTCAAATTAGGCGCCTATACCTATATTTAGGTGGTAAAACAAGTGGCCTGATTTTCAAAAGTTTGAATATTATAATGCATGTCTTTAAGCCCTTTTCTCTTCGTTAAAACTGCTTTTGGGAAAGGAAATAAACAGGAAGAAAGCAAAGAGTTTTATTCCTGAAATAAGGGATATAAAACACACAGAAAAGAAGAAACAAGTGGAATACTTTTAAATGGAGTAAATTTGTTGCTGATACAGGCAGGAAATAGCACACTCAAATATATGTGGATGTATAGATATATTTTTATCTGAGCTTTTTTTTGCAATGTGTTTTATATTTAGGACACATATCAAGATTTGCATCTGTTTCCAGAACTTGCTGCTAACAGTTAGTAATGATGCCAAAACATACTTTAGTTCCAGCTTGGGACCAAATGATATTCAGAGCTTTTTTTATTACTAATTTAGGGTCTGATATTAATTAAGGAAATTTTCCATAAGTGCCAGGCCTTTTCTGAAGAACTCATTAAAATTATATTAACTTAAACCGGAATCACAGTCTGAGCATGTTTTGTAATGATAATTCTTACTGACTCGGCTGGGTTTTGTAAACAAAATGCTAATTGTTAATGGGGCAACAGGGCCCTTGACTCCAGGCTTTCAAAGGGCCACGTCCTGAGTCACTACCTATATGTGCACTCCCAGCACGGTCAGTAATGTCCTAGCTGGAAGGCTGCACCACCAAGCTCTTTGTTTCTCCCTTATACAAGATTTCTGCATTCTCCTGGTGGGATCTCTGCTGTTTTTGTACCTAGAAATATGGCTAATTTGAGGGATCAGTTTGTGCACCCCTGTGATATCCTTTCTCCTTTGTCACCTAGCACCATATTTTGTAGAACTACCAGGGCTGCCCAAAGTAGCTCTTCTTGTTCTGCATATCTCCAGACTATGTTTACCAAGTGCAGCTAGGAGCAAGAAGGTCATTGATGTTTTATAGAGCTCTTTTCTCCCTCAGAGTCCTTACAAATATGGGGCCTGATCCAGTAAGGTCCTCAACAACAGCAGTTTCCAGTGAAGTGGGTGAAACGAGAAGATTGCTGTGCAGGCAGCTGAGAGGACATCTCAGGATGGAGCCAGTGGTGGTGACTGATGCAGGGGCCTGTGCATGTGTAAGGAGGGAGGCGAACGCTGCACGTGCAGCTCTGATCTGCTCTGTGCCGGCCATCAGATACAGTGATTATTAGAATCACTTGTTCTGCTTTAACAATCTGTGTCCTTGAGTCTTTGTTACCCTGAATTTTATTTGGTTAGCTGCAGAAGTTGCATAGCTGTCGCTGCCCTGACTTTCAGTGTAATTTTCTCCCATTTCTGGCCATGCAAAATTTAGCCAGCTGCGGTCCAAGAATACAGCCCTAGAACCTAACAGAGCTTCACAGCACTTTTTTGAAGTGGCTTAGCAAGTAATGATTGACCCCATTTTACAGGTGTCCAGATCTCCTCTACACTTAAGTGGATATTTTAGCAGCAGAAGGAAACTGGAGTTGTGTCAGCTGTTTGGTTGCAAGATTAAAAAGGACATGGCCAATACTGGTGATAGAAAGAGAAGAGCTGAGATAGTGGTTCAAGCTCTCTCTTACTGTATAAAAGAAGAGCATGTAGGCAGGGAAGATGAGGAAGATGGAATGAGATAAATTGAAGGCACACACCTTCACATGGGTCATAAAGAATGCTAATAAGAGAGAAGGAAATATTTCATATGCATAAAGGGAGGGTATTTGGGGACGCTAATCTGGAAATCTTTTAATATCGCCTTCAGACTGACTCAAAAAGAGCCCAGGAAGGGATCAAAGCAGGCGATACCTGCCCTCCTCAAGCTTGGGATGGGATGGGATCCTTAAGAGCAGGCATTCCAGTGAGCACCTACTGCTAGGGCTGTCCCATGGGCCATGGAGCCACCCAAAAAGCCCCAGCTCCCATGCTGTGCACTGAGCCCCGGCACCCACACACCATCGAGGAGGTGCTGCCAGAGCTAATTTAATATAAGGAGCTTTGCACATGTCTATAGATCCATAGGTTATTAATACACTGAAACCCACATGGTCATCTGCTTTGATTTCCTCCGTAAGGCAGCTGTAAGAGTTCCCCAAATTCGCTCTCGTTTGAACTTGAGGATAACCTTTGAGAAGTCTCTCAGTCTGGTTTAAGAATTTACAGGGAAGCAAAATCCACCGCAACCTTCGGTTACCGTTGTTAATTAAGCTCCCTTTGGAAATGTGGGTCTTACTACTCGTCTGAATTTGTCTAGCTTTAGTTTCCACTTACCTCAATGAGCTATGTCTTTGTCTGCCAGGTTGCAGGAGTGATTTCTGGAGTTCTGCACTTCGAGTAGCTTCTCAAGTTTTGCTGTGGCAGTGACCGAAATACACAAAGGGATGTATAGGAAAGAAGGGTTTTGTGGTGGTTCCCTGGGAAATGGCAGAGGCCTCTGGAACTGGATGTTATGGGATGCAGAATTGAAGACATGAGTTTTACTTGTAAGGAGGCTGGAGTGGGATTGCACAAAAGTATTTTGGTTGTTTCCATTTGCTCAAGTCAACTACGATATATCAAAGAGAGGAAAATTTGTGATGACCTTTCCCTCATCAGGCAAATCTGCCCTGAAGTACCAGCTGAGGAGGAGGAGTTATTTCTGGTTGCAGAGATAGTTTGAAGCTACTTCTCCAAGCCATCTGAAAAAAAAATGTTTTGAGAAAACATTTTTCACTGGCCCTGGCTTGGTGGACTTCTGAAATTCCTTTGGGAATTTCCCTGCTTTTGTATAAGCCCAATTAAAAAGTCTCTCCCATTTTTACAAGTGCAATGAATTTAATGCTTTGCTGTTAGACCTCACCCATGCCTTAGAAGAAGCTACAGGAAGAGTGTTCATGGATAGCAGGGTATGTATCCTACTATAATTTTCATGCACTATTTTAACATTCCCCTTAAGAAACACAGCTGTAGTCAGCGGAGCTTTTTTTCTCCAGGTTTAGCCAGTGTTTGCTCCACTGAATCCAAAGAGAAAATCACAGCTCAGAGCTCAGCCTGTGGCCCCTTGGTGGATCAGATCCCATCTCCTCATCCCTAATTGTTCCTCAGGCAGATTTACAAGAAGAGTTGAAACTGAGCTGAAGCTAAACCCTTGAAGCTCAGAATGGGCAATGCTACCAGTGCATGAAGTTGGCTTTGGTAAAAGATCATGCACATAAGAAACTTCTTTGTGACACTTGAAGGCATCTTGCAGAGGAATAGAGGAGTTGGTGCGCTGCTACATCAGCCCTGTCCAGGCCACATCACTTCCTCGCCTCCTGGCTGTTTTTCTCAAAGGTCTCTTTAACCACCCAAACAGCAATTAGAGCGTCATGTGTCAGAGCCAAAGATTAGAGCTCCCACTTCTGCAGAAAAGGCAGACCCTGCTGTCAGACACACGTGGCCAAAGAGCAGTCGTGCCTGAAAGTGCTACAGGGAATTAAAGCTGTCACAAGGTTGGGGTAATCCATATGCGTAGGCAGAGGAGGGGCTGTTTGACCTTTTTTACTGTGGTGGCCATTAATGTTTTCCATAATATCTTATTTTGCCAAATAATATAGAAATGTCAAATGTAAATAGCCAGAGAAAGCTGATATCTTCTCGGGCTCCTGTGAGAAAGAGGAGCAACAGTGCTGAGAAAAGGGGAACACCAGAGAAAAAGAGTCTAGAGTAGTTAAGACAGATCATTTCTGGAAGCAGTGACGGTAGAGCATCTCATTCTTATGCTTTTGCCTGTTGACTTCACATTTCTTCAGCAAGAGGAAGAGGTCAGTGGTGCATTAGTAGTGCATTAGTGCATTAGTAGTGGTACCTATACTGCCTCTTTCAGGTAGCTGAGATGGAAAGAGTCCATATGTAAGCTCAAAGTTGTTGGTGATGACGCATGCATGGGTTCCATAAATTACTACTAATGGTTAGCTGGGCTATTGCTATCTGTAGTTATCACTGCTTTTCCATGAACTTTTCTTCCAAACAAGTGCTTTATTTAGTACGCTAACAGCTGCTCTTCAGTTGGTAGAGTATTATGAAGCTTGCAGATAAAGGTGCGCCAAGTTCTTTTAGTTTACATTATTAGGCTGAGCTTGTTCTGAAAACATAATCGACTCAGCTCTGTATAGACTCAGCCCAAGAGGAAAACTGTACAGGATCAAGTATATAAGCT
>VZSV01000056.1:447054-462616 GCA_013398735.1 Nothocercus julius | reverse complement strand
TTGTAAAAACACAACTTGCTTTATATCATGTATTCCTTTTTGTATTGAAAGCTGAACATGGAATTGAAAGGAGAGAGTTTCCAAGAATTGGGCACATTTACAGCTCTGTGTGTTTGAGTTTGCATTGCAAATCTCCTTGACAGGTGGCAGATTTTGAGCCGCTGCTGGAATATCTCAATTTGTCTACTACAGACAGTGCAATTCACTGATCAAAGCAATGGTTGTATCTGTGAGTAACTAATGGAATCCCTGGAATCACTGAGGACTATGCCTTATAGAGTGGCCGGTGATTTATATTGTGGTGGCACCTGGAACTGTGAGCCATGGTGTTTGGCATTAGGCAATTATAGAATGAGGAGAAAAAAAGCAACCCAGGAAGATCATCGCTGTCCCCTCTGAGTTTCAACTCTAAGTACGACTCAAGTTTGATAGAATGAAATTGAGGAAAGGCAAAGAGAGACAGAGATCACTGGTCAACATAACAGCAGTCACAGTGGGCAGGTTTTAGTAAGCATCAATCAGGAGGGAATCTGAGCTGGAAGGAGGGTAGTGAGATGTTCTGCAGATATTCACCTCCACCCAGGCTTGAGGAGCAGCATGGAAGAAAACACAAAGTTGCTCATTTCAACTTGTAGGAAGGGGCTGGCATCAGGAGCCAGCTGGCATTGGAATCAGCATCTTTATCAGAAAGGGTAAGAGAGGGACCTGAGATGAGCCCCAACAGGTTAGACCAACAGGAGAGGGTCCACCTTCTCAGCATAGCCAAAAGTGCGTGCTTAGTTCCTGTAGGCTACAAACTCAGAGAATATACATCCCCAAGCTTTAGGGATTTTCAAAGCTGCAGGTTTAAATCTTGATATAAGTTTATAGAATTATAGCCTTATGTGACAGAGAGAGACCTCAGGAGATAATATGATCTGTGCCTCTCTGCACAGAAACAGGATGAAATATCTCTAAGTTATTCCTGTTAAGTGTGGCCAACCAGTTACATGTATTGCTGCCACTCAAAACAAAAATAAAACCATGTCCCAAAGAAGAAAAAATCCAAGCCAGAAAATTGTGTTAAGGTTGAAATAGGTAATTTTGGTGTAATTAAAAGATATTCTTTCTTTCTTTCTTTCTTGCTTGCTTGCTTGCTTGCTTGCTTGAAAGCCAAGGATATCATAACTAGCATTGCAGAAAAAATGTCTGAGAAGTGATGGGAGATTTATGAATAATTTAAAATACCTCTGGGGTTTTGAACTAGACTGCTAGCTATAAAATGAGAGTGTTCGCTGCAGAGCAGTTGCTGACTGATGAATGGACATGGAGCTGTAACGAGTTTATCAGGGAAGGCATAGAGCGGAAATCTCTGTGAGAAAAAGCATAAACATTTAAATGGCATCTAGGGCACAGATTGCAAAAATTGGTATTTGGACTAGAGACTAGGACTGAAAATGAGCCCTTCTCAAAGGATTACCAAATAGGAAAGGAAGCAAGTGCCTCAAAAACACCAGGAGGTCGGCTGACCCAAAAGCCTGAGATGAAATGCCTCATTGGAAGAGCGTCTCCCATGGAGGAAGTCCTAGGGAACTGTGATGTGGATACTGGCAGGTCTGGAGGAGCCACAGAAGAATCCTGGCAGGGTGAAAAAAGGCACTTCTCTTTCCCCTTTCTTCCTTCTTCCTCTCTCAAATATCTGTCTTTAAAGGGATTTTTGCTTGTTTTTGTTTTCATTTTGATTCATGCTAGAAGCCAACCCATGACTTACTTTTTTTATGGGTGAAAAGGAGCTCAGGGAAGGATCTAAGTACCACCAAAATGTAGTTAGGAGCCATCATGTTAGATTCCAAAATTAGATAGGAAGCTGGGTTAAAGGAAAATCCAAACCCAATCAGTTCCTAGTTTGGCCAGGACAACGTCGGTGGGCCAGGCTGGTTTGGCACTGTTTTTAAGAAAAGCTTCTTGCCTGTGTAAGAAACTATTTCAGCTGCTGTGGAGTTGGAGCACAAGGCCTAGCTTCTCGGCCTGGCCAGCCTCTGCATCTGTGTCATCACTTGTCTTCATCTGCTGGCGAGCGTATCAAAAATATGTTTGGTGGGTTTTGCTTTAATCTTATAGCATCTTCAAACAGAGGTTTTCAAACTGTTTCCCAAGCAGTGTTACAGTCACTTGAATAGTATGAAGCGTTAATACATACAAGAAAACTTAGCTGGGAAAATCAAATGATGTGTCCAGGGCCGCAAACTGGAAACAACATATGTCCCCTTAACAGCTTTAGTGGGTAGGTGGGTTTTCTAAATCTCAAAAAAACAAACAAACAAACAAAAAAAAACAACCAAACAAACAAACAAAAAACAGTTCTTTGCCAATATGCAGTTATCTTGTAGAGTGTCGCTACAGTATTTGTTTTTTACCAACTGGTAAGAAGTTACCTGAGCACGCTTTGGGAATTAAGCCAACTGAGAGGACAGTCAAGTCATGCTGACCGACAATATGCCATGCATTAGTTGGGCTTGGGTAGTGGTTTGTATTTCTACAGCCTGTAGCAAGCATGATGGAGCGAGACTTAATCCTCTTCCACAAAATGGTAGCATCTCTCACTTAGCGTGGGCTAAAACCATGCCTGCGGGCTGTTTCTGTGGTTTATCTGACATGTGCTGACTTGATTTTGGACCATCAATAGTGATTTGAGTTGCTAGTACAATATAAGGTAGCGTACAGCAGTAGCATAAGGTATCATATAGCCGACAACCTAAAACATGTTTATGATGTGAGCTATAGCAGACTAAAGTCTGTAATAACAGAGTCTTTCTCATCACCAGGTTCCTGGGAGGATAAAAAACATATTCAGAGCTTACACTATGGAGAAGGAGCATCTATTTAGACGCATTCAGAGCTGGGTTAGTGTAAGCTGCCATTCGCTTTATGAATGGCAATGCTGTTTATAATGGGCTGAAATTTAGCTCGCGGCAGTTTGCCTTAACTTAGCAAGAAACCCAGTTTGGGTTTGAACCGAATCCACAGAGGGATGCGTAAATCCACAGGGGGGATTTACACTGCTTTTGCTGAATGGAATATTGATGGTTAATATTGAAAAGCCTGTATTTTGTGAAACCCACACCGCTGTGCATGTAAAAAGGGAGGCAGGTCTGGAAAGCGCCTCCAGCCCCGGCGCACACGGGCTCTGCCCCGTTGAAGTGGTTCGGCTCGGGGACATTTCAGGCTTCTCTGTGGCGCCTAAACACACCCTTAGGTTCCCTAAATTCCCTTTGCAAGTGGTCTGAGTCACACTGGTGTCTTTGAAAATGTTATCCAGCCTGGTGCTACCGCTCGGTAGTCAGCGTGCGCTCGCCTGTCCCGGTGCTGTACAGGGGAAAAAACTCTCACCATCCCCAGGTGAGTTCCTCCCACTCTGCCACTTGCTTTCAGTGCACGGGTGTGTGTTCCTGCTGCCAAATTCTTCATGCCAGGCAGCAGTGCCTTCCTAGCCTTGTCCCAGTCGTCTCTCCGGGATCCAGAAGCTCTCCGGGTGTTGAGCACCCTGATCCGCGTCAGGATGGCCACCCTCTTGGTCTTCTGCTCTGCGAACAGGCAGCTGCTTTCGTGCCTGGGAAGACTGAATAAAATAATGTAATGGTGTTGGAAGTGGACAGAGACGGAGGGTGAAAATGTGACTCAGGGAGAAAATGGTTAATTTGGAGAAGAATCCTTTAGGCCAGGGGATTTAGTCTTTCTTGTAGGGAGTGGGGGAGAGGCTGAGGATGGTTTTTTCCTCCTCCAGGGATGCTGTTGTTTTGTTCACGTCAGAGGGGGAAAAAATGGCAGTGTCTGAATTTGCGCGTTTTTAGCTTTTGCCAGAAGCGTCATGATTTGCAGGGTTTTGCTTTTTCTCAGGAAAAAAAAAAATGAAAAAAAAAAGAAAGGAAAAGAAAAAAGCGCATTTTGAGAACAAGTTCCGGGCAACCAAAACTGTTTGTTTTTGTTTAAATCGCTCGGCGGAGAAATCTTCGCTTGTCTATTGTTGCGAGCGGGGTTGGAATCAAAGGCAAATTCTCCATATTCTAAAATATACAGAGCGCGCTTTGAAAGGCAAGCCAAGGCAAACTCGCAGAGACCTTCTCCTCGGCGCAGGAGTTTTGAGTTAGCTCGCGGGCCGGGCTCGAGCGGGAAGGCGGCCGGAGGGGTCCCACCTCCGCTCCTGCGCGGGGCTGCCGCAGAGGCGAGCGGGGCCTGCGTGGCGTCCGCGCTGCCGGCCGCAGAGCAGGCCGAGGCGCTGCGCTCCACGGGGCTTTCTTGGTTTTGATTGTGGCTTTCGGACGGTTTCAGGGACGTCTCCTCTCGCATTGGGTGGTCCCCCCTGCCGCAAACACCCCGGCCGAAGGGCGAGGGACGGCGCTCGCGACGCACGGCGCAGCTCCCGTCTCCTTGCGGAGAGGCTGCCGCACGTCCCCGCGGGCCCCCGCTCCCTCCGGTCCGGCCACGGCCCGGGCTGTCCCTGCTCCGTCCGCGTCCCTTCCTCCACAGCCAGGTTGTCACCGGGCTGGTGGCGGCGAGGAGGAAGCCCTCTCTGCTTCTGCTGCTCGTGGCTCCCCGTTTGGGTAGCTGTCAGTCATTGGCAGTTATTTTTTTTCTTTCCCCATTCTGGAAACCGAAATATGGGCTGAAAGGATAGATTTGTCTTCCTTTTCTTTTTCTTTTTCTCTCTTTTTTTTTTTCCTTTTTTAATTCCTTTTTAATTCCTTTTTTTCTCTTTTTCTTTTTCTTTTTTTTTTTTTCTCTTTTTTGCTAATCTGAGGCACACTGCCACATCTGAAGCCACTTGGCTCATTATGGATTTCATGGAAACTGATTCCCTGAAAGCGTTTCCATATGTGTGTTCCCAATATATCCCATCCTCTTTCTAAATGGGAGCACAAACTCGCACACGAGCTGGAAATGGCTTCAGGATGTGACAGAGAAGTCAGATGACTGCAGTGGCACTGTGTGTGGCCCGTGCTGAAAGACACGGTGTCCTGCGTGCTGGCTCCCATTCTACAGTAGATCCAGTTTCAAAGAATTATCATCCTTCCCAGCTTCTTTAAAAGCTCCTAATCAAGAACCAGCAAGCGATCCACTGCCTCCCTTCCTCAGGAGGCAACTTGCAAGAGTCACCAAGGTTGTTTTGGCCAGGGAAGGGGCAGGAGGGGTGGCAAGGGCAAAAGCGCATAGAAACACCAAGGGCTTTTTCTTTCTCCCCCCCCCTTCCCTGCAAGACATCGTTTCTTTGCGCCTGCTCGAGGATTGGATGGTATTTCTGAGTTGCAGTGGAAAAGTACAATTCATGACAACACTGGAAACAAATATTTATACTGGATAGTTAAGGCACATTTTTCTGAAAAAAAAAAAAAAAAAGTAATAAAGTAGACTGCTCGCCCCAATGTATATTATCTTGCCGTTCACTGGACTCGTATAAGGTTCCTGTGCTGCAGCTCCCTGGTACCGTGCGTCCGCCGCAGGCCCTGTGGTTTCGCCCCCTTGGTGTATACACCTCCGCTTAGGTTGCTCTCCAAGAAAAGCCTCAAATGTTCCCTCCGAGGCCTGTCGCCTGGGGTTTGTGAAAAACATCAGCAACCGAAATTCAGGCAGGAAAACCTGTGGAAAATTGAGCAGGGAGAGAGGCGTGCACATTTGTACAAGGCGGCATTGCAGAATTGCTAGACTTTATTTCCAGGAAGCATCATTTGCTTTTTCTTCTTCTCGCTTCCTGTGTAGCACGCAGATTGCCCAAGACTTTAAACAAACAGGGGCTTTTGAAATAAACCCGATTCCTTTTGGCCTGAATCGCCAGCTAGAGACGAGCCCTGCCGAGATGCGATAGCAGCCGCCAGGACGTCGGAGGAAGCCCAGCGTGTAGGTGAAGGGGCATCCCCGAGTTGCAGGTCCCAAGCACAAGCCAATGATCCTCTGCGAGGTGGCAATTTGTCCCCCTCCTGTGGCTCCTGTTGGGAAAGGTTGACGATTCCCCTAGAAACGAAGCTTTGCCTGAGGCAACTTCCATAAAGGAGACAGTGGCCATCAGTGCTTGCCGTGGCTTCATTTCTGCACCCAACTGTCCACCTCAAAAGGGTCTTGCTGTTTGTTTTCCCCAAGTCGCGTAGGAATTTATCCTTATTCATGCTGCTCGTGATAAAATAAGCAACCTCTTGGGTGCAGACAGCAATGACCTGCATTGGATGTGCAGGATCATCCGGCAAGAGGTAGGTGCCTAAAGAAAACGTCTTTCTTCTCATGCACTTTCCCCAGCAGAACAGGCCCTATTGAGGCAGCAGAGCTGGTAGTGAGGGAGCCCAGGCTACGATAGTGCAAAAATCCCAGTTTTGCTGCTAAACCACGAGACAGCCCTGCCTGGGAAACACTCTCCTTTGTTGCACGAGTGGAGCTTTAACGGTTGATGCTCATTACATCATTTATGGGGTGTTTCTCCCAGCAAAGGGCTTAGGCACTGCGCCGTAAATCCTGTGAAAACATCTATCGGTCAATTAACCGGGATTATGGGAGGTGCCAACGTGCCGTCGCCTCCGTGCCAGGCCAGGCAAACGGGCGAGGAAGGCGGCGCGCGGCGGCTCGCCGGGGCTTGGGGCAGCCCTTCATTCCGCTGCGGCGTTTTGCGAGGCTGCAGTGCTCCATAACGGGGCTGCTTAAATGGTCCCAGCTAGACCTTGAAGTTAACACCTTGTCGAGGCGAAGGAAGGAGGAGGGGGGGCCAGTTCACACCCCTGCTGCTGCCGTTGTTCGCCGGGGGACCGGCTGGCCGCTGCGCAGAGAGGGGGAAAAAAAGCTAGGAAAATGGAGTCAAACACCTCCTTCCTTTCTTCATTCTTTTTTTTTTTTTTTTTTTTTTTTTTTTTTTTTTTTTTTTTTTTTTTTTTTTTTTTTTTTTTTTTTTTAAATTTGCTGAGTGAATGCAGCAAGTTAAAGGGAGTAAAAGGGCTTTTTAATACACCCCATTGCGTAGGAGGGAAGGTCACGAGCATCCCGGTGAAGCGCAGCGATCCCAAAAGCCAAACAGGGAGCAAGAAGCAGTGCCCGAGCGGTGCCGATGCTCCTGCGGTGCCATGTGAAAAGAAGAGCCAAGTACAGCCCTGCCGCTGATGCCGAGGGATACTCGGGGGACACCAAGCTGCCGCTACCAAATAATTACTGCTCCCCACCCCAGCACATTGCGAAGGATTCTTAGGGTTACAAAACTAAGTGTGCAGAAATTGGGAAACTTCTGTACTTAAGTTGCCTGTGCAACTTTAAATCAGCTGCATTCTGCCTATGCATTATATTACAGGTTTTAATTACAGGATCACATGATACTTTTCCCACGGGATTCCTGTCTCATTCAGTGCACAGGATGGACAGTGCTAACTTAATAAGCAGCTCCTCAGTATTTGGTTTTCTTCTTGTTCTTTGCATTTCCTCAGGCCTTACTTATTGCAGAGCATTAAATTCTTCTCTGAAGAAGGAATTCTTAATTTCTTCATGGGCTTTGCTCTAACATTTGTGCCGTAGTATTTCTATGCGGTTTCTTAGAGAGGGCAATATTGCCAAGAGTGAAAGAGCTCAGTTTCACCAGAGTGCTGAGATGCAAGCTCTGTGGCATAGTGTAATTCAGGGCACCTTTTTGCATCACCTACAGCGTGATCTTTTTTGCTGAGTATTTAGCCTTAAGTTCAGAGCTGAGTTCCTGTTGACTTCTGCAGTGATTGTGAAAGTTCAGCGCTCATGCACATCAAGGCCAGTGCCTTTGCTGGGCACGAGAGAAGGAGGAAGGTGCTATCAGTGTCCACTGGTGGGAAATATCCTCTAAAGAGATTTCAAGGGAGTCACAAAGTGGGAGCGTGTGTAAAGCACAGTTTAAAGTCCAGTTTGCCTAGAAGAACAGCCAGAATCTCCCTGGCCTTGTTCACTTCACCTCTTCTGAGTTCTTCAGTAATGGAGGTTGGGAGTATTCAGACAACAGTGTCTTGATTGCCGAACTCCAGTGTGTCTGTAGAGGTGATCCAGTTGCGGGCAAGAGGGACCACATGAAAGAACAGCATGTTCTCTTGCAACTGAGTGCTGTGCTGAAATACGTGTGGAAGAGGGACTTTAATGCTGACATTTCCTAACTTTCTTTTCTTGACATTGTAACCTTAATAATACTCTTTTAATGTATTTTTGTTTATAATTAAAAAAGAAAAAAAGCTTTCCAAATCCCTCTTTGTAGTTATCATAACAGCATCCCCATGGACTATCGTCCTTTAAACCCTTCTGTGCAGACTCCCACTTTCCCAGCTAATGGAGCAATGGGTTACAGTGCTGGCTTGATTCTCAGTCGGGATTGTCACTAGAAGAGATGGGGTTGTCCCTATATTTCACAAATATTTGCTGGCATTTCAGAAAATGCTGAGACTCCAGAATCCTGGCTTCCATTCCAGGCTCTGGGCAAGTGTCTTTGTAGGGGCACAGACTCTTCTGCCCATTTTTAGGCAGAATGCTTATAATTTGTTCATATTTGGCTGGGTTTTCATGGCAACATCTCTCATACAAAAGACACTCCTATTCTAAAGTTCAAGTCCTTACTTCAAAGCATGGAACTGCTACAGCTTTTCAAAGAAAGACTTCTCAGAATTTAAGATTAGTAAAACAATATATTTCTCCCAGCAGAAGAGTTTCAGCTGAAATTTTCAAAACAAATAAATCCATAAATCACAATTTAGCCTGAGACAGACGCCCAGCATGGACAATTTCAGCCAGAATGTTTAAAGTTTGGCAGTGCTGTAGGAAACTGAAAAGCGTCTCATAATGGGAAGTGTGTGGCATACTTCATACTAGGCGATAGTATCTGCTGTAAGTAATCCAAGCTGCACACATAACTCATAGGCATCGATGTTAGAGAAAAAAAAGAAAAAAGAAAAGACACTTTAATAGATCAATTTGTGCTACGTCCCAGCTCAGCCTGAACTACTGAACAAGGAACACAGCATCTAGCATTTACTCCCGTGAAAGTCTTAACACTAAAGTTGTCCAAAACACAAGTGAATCATTTGAATAAAATACCATTAAATAAATTAGCTACTGGTGATGTATTTAGCTGGGTCTAGCTGAATTTCTTTGAGACAGTCTCTTCAGTGACTTCTCCACCCTCTTTTCTTGCATGTAGTAGTTATGCATTGACTTGATGCGCTCTCCGTGTCTTGTTCTCTGTCAGAGATACATGGTAAGTTCAAAGGTTCTTTTTTTTTTTTCGTAATGACCCTAAAATATAAAATGACCAAATTCCAGCAAACTGCAATATTCTTAGTTATAAAATTATCCTATAACCCCTTGAAGTGTATGTCAGCTTGTTGTACCCACAAGGAGTTAACCTCGTCACAGTACATTATGGTCTCTAATAATTGGAAGTGATTGGCCCAAGTGCTGTAAACCTGGCAGAAATTTGTTGCCTTATTTTCTGTAAACCACAAGCACCATTTATTAATTGAGAAATGAACATTAACTGGCATTAGCTGGCATCTGTAAACTGAAAGAGAGAAATGGCCAGGGTCGGCATTCTGCTGTAACCGGCGCAGCTGCAAAGGTGCAACAGGTAAAATGGTGTTTTTAGCGCAAACGCGAAACCAGGCTGCCCTTGGCAAATTGCCAAACCTAGAGTTTTTAATGAGGCTTTTGCATCAAAATAAGTGAAACCACATGGAATTTTAATTGTTCTTATTCTAAATATGAAACACACTAGAGCAGTATTCTTCAATCTAGTATGTTAGCATATATATTAGCATATTAGCATTACCACATTTCTGTTCTAAATGCATATCTCTGAGAAAACTTGAGTACCAGCTTAAGCCAGGGAGGAATCTGCCTAGTAGATTTAAAAGAAGTTTGCCCTGTGCGCCTTCAGATGGAAGTGATTTGGTTGAAAAGGGTCCCTTTTGCTTTTGTATTGACAAGCACCACAGACTGATCCAGCCGTATGGAAAAAGAAGTCCATTTGCTGCTTGTTTCCATGTTTTGGGGGTTTGGGTGATTTTTTGTTTGTTTGTTTTCTTTTTCTGATAGCATGGAAGAAAGGCTCTTTTCTTCTTCCTTGGCAATTTTGCAGCCACGATGGAGCAGAGGAGTCGGGCTGCACCAGTTTAATATAAGCGATCACGAGAGTGGGAAGTCACAGATGCAAACCATGTTCTTGCTCTGATGGCGGAAAAATTAGCATAAATCTTTAATCCTGCTGGGGAGAGGAATAAATAAATTATTTACTTGCACTTGCATGTTACTGTGTTGCCCATCGACACTGCCAATTATGTGCAAGTACAGATATGGAGATGGGCTACATACCCAGAAGAGCTGTTTATGCTCCCAGTCCAGCAAAGAGCTATACGTGTATAAATGAATATGCGTCTGGGGTTTGCAGGTTAGAACCTAAGTCAACCTTAACACGTGAGAAGGAGGTAGCATAGAAAGAAAGAGGAGGAGGATGAAATAACAGCACTCTGATTACACAATAATGAGGAAGGCAAAAATCTGCGGTTTTGCGGTTTTAAAAGTTTCTAGACTTGTTCAGGAAAGTTTTTTTAGAATAGGAGTGAGGGGTGAGTGGAAACCTGCCCTGACCAGCCTCCAAAAAAATGCATTTACACAATGGAGATGCAGAAGGCTGAGGAAGGAGCAAACTGCAACCGAAAGTGGAAAAAGTACGAAGAGAGCAAAAGGTGTTTGGTGGATGGCCGAAGCGAGCGCGCAGGAGTGGGGCAGAGCTGGCCGTGAGCGAGATAGGAAAGGGTTATTTGGCCTTTGGGTAAATAGGACTGTGCTTTACAAGCCCCCGTAAAAACAAACAAGTGTGGATTTACTAGGCTGTGGAAGGAGGTCTGCAGCCCGCGTTAGAAGTGCCGAGGGAGGTGAGCACATGCCGGCTTGTGCACCACCAGCGCAATCTCTTGGCAACGCTCACCCGGATAATATTTGGACCGAGCCCTGAGAAAAAGATTGTTTTACACAGGTAAATCTGTGTTGATAGTGTTGGGTTTTTTAATTTAAAGAAAAGGGGGATTGGTTGCAAAGAAGCAAACCATACCAGTGCTCTACACCCTCACACTCATCCTGATTCTGCCTTTGATTCTAAAAGGCTTGTTTGGCTTCTATCAGGGTAAACTAAGAGCAACTCTGTTCATGTTGGGAGAGTTGCAATAACAATTTAAAAAAAAAAAAAAAAAAAAAAAGGAACGTAAGCAGTAGCAGATTGAAACTCAGCCTTTTGAACAGCTGGGGAAATTATGCTATAACCTTATATTTCCAGATACATATCAGACCTGTTCACAATATAAAGGATAGCGTTCCAAAATTACGGCTTTGAATCTGGGTGGTATGGCCTCTGGCTATTGTTTGCAGTTGGGAACGAAAGAAGTTGCATCAAGTAGTAGAGTGTTTGCTATAAAGGTACAAGTTATATTACATTCCAGAGTGTTATGGTTTGAGGGCTCGATAATGGAGACAGACCCATTCACCCGTAGGTCACTGATTCACTTCCAGATAAAGGGAATCGTAATCACGTTGTCATCGGCGGCAGAAAGGGGCTTTTACTGCGAGTTTAAACTCAGTCCTTGAGAGGCTTCATGCAAAGCTGGATTACCATGCCCGGATCTCCAGCTGTACCCAATGGACTCTTGGCTGGATGTGGCCCCAATTCTCAGCCTAAGCCCCCTGAGATGCCTCCAGGCTCTGTCCCTCCATCACTTGTAGGTGCTGCCTGATGTCACCTGCACTGCCAGGGCCCTGAGCGTTGGTTGCATCTGAAAGTCCCTGTATTTTCCCATTAAGTGGATTAGATTTGATATTCTTTGGCAAAGAGATGGGTGAACCTGAGGAGTGGGAAGCTGTGGCAGAGACACCAGGGAAGCACAGGAAAGGCCAACTGCATTTCATGCCTTTTTCCTTTTTTTCCCCTCTATTCCAACCCTGCTCTTTCCAGTTCTCTGTAGATACCTACCTCCTGCATACTGGCTGCAGGCCGCCTCCGTTCTGCACTGTACTTTTACTTTTCTTGCCCTTTTCCCCCAGCCCGTTTGCTGGGGTCGTGGGCTTTCGGCGTCACTTTTTGCTGCTGCCGCCCGTGCCCTCCACGCCGCCGTCTCCGCAGCAGGTCCCCGTGCTGCTACCACCATCAACATTCCAGTCTTGCTCCCAAATTCAGCGTGTTTGATGGGGGATTAAAAAGGAGGCGAGCTGAGCTCACCCGCCCCTGCTTTGCGTTAGAATCAGATTCACAGCGTTACCATCCAGGCGCTTTCAGGAACCGTAAACTCTGTGCTCTTACCCTTGGCCACACTGAGCAGGCTGCGGAGGAAGCAACTTCTTGCAGCAACGGGACGAGTGTTGGGCTTATAACTTCCGCATGCTGTGCTGCAAAGTCAAATCTGCATCTCTCCTATCAGCCCAGTGGCCTGTCCCACTCCGAACCTCCTTGGCGACAACAAGTAGTATTTTTTGCAGATAGGAAGGTAGCTGAGTGGATCCTCGCCAGAGCGAGTGGAGCTGGCATGGGAAGTTGCACCTTGGTGTAACTCCACTGATGTTGGTGGTGCAGCGAACTCGGTGTTGCCAATTCTGGGACTTTCATTGCTAGCTGCACCAAAATTTCGTTTTTTCTTGAACCCTCATGCACATGGGCGTGAACCTCAGCTTTCACCAAAACCAAGACTGAGGTTCTTGGAGAGGCTCTAGCAAAACACCAGCAACGCGAGGGCACCTGCAGAGCTCCCAGGCCAGAGGGTGAACTGAATAGAACCCAACCTTTATATTTGTGGGTTTTTTTTTCTTTCAATCTCTTGATTTTTGAGAAAATCCCGTGGCTTTTTCTGTGGGCCGGGCTCATGGCTTGGGAACACTCCGGGTTGGCAGCGCTGCTGCCTCCATGGGCATCGGTGCAGTTAGAGCAGGGACCCATTCAGCCCAGTGCTTGTAGGCAACAGGTATACGCTCCTTGCAATGTGTTATTTGCTATGATCTGCTGTTCTTTTGGGGGCCAAAAGAAGTGGGATTTTCTTAAAAATAAAAATAATTTAAAAAAAACATCTATTGGCTCTTGCTTAAAAAAGAAAAAAATGGTATTTACAGAATTGTTTTCCCCCGTCTTTTGTTATAATTTTTTAGGTGCTTCAGAGCTGGGCCCATTTTCAGATCCCAGGCAGTTCACAAGCATTTCATCCCTCACTGAGAGCCGCTTCTCCAACCCTCGAATGCACTATCCAGCTACCTTTACCTATACACCGCCAGTCACCTCAGGCATGTCACTGGGTATGTCCGCAACCACTCACTACCACACCTACCTGCCACCACCCTACCCCGGCTCTTCCCAAAACCAAAGTGGACCTTTCCAGACCAGCAGCACTCCATATCTCTACTATGGCACTTCGTCGGGATCGTACCAGTTCCCCATGGTGCCGGGAGGGGACCGCTCCCCTTCCCGGATGCTTCCTCCGTGCACCACGGCGGCCAACGGCAGCACGCTCTTAAACCCTAACTTGCCCAACCAGAGTGACGGGGTGGAGGCGGATGGCAGCCACAGCAGCTCCCCAACCGTCTTGAATTCTAGTGGCAGGATGGATGAGTCCGTTTGGAGGCCGTACTGAGATTGCTCCTGCCCAGCCCGACCTCCGCGAGCCCAAAAAAAAAAAAAAAAAAACACAAACGGTCAACTAACTACAAAGTGCCTGGTTATTTTGGGGGTTTTCTTTTTTGGCTTTGTTTTCTTTCAAATAGGTTTTACTGATATGTGCAACTGTGTAGATGGGATGATAATGGCCATAAACAACACAAGAGTAACCAACACACCACCATGACCCATGTTTCAGATTATGTGGATTAAAAGCACATATATATATGTTTGTTTTTTTTTTTCTCAGAACCATTTTACCATGTTTTATATTTTAAAAAGTACTTTTTACATACAAATAAAATACCCCCCACACCTTTTTTTCTTTTTCTTTTTTTTTTATTTTTTGACTAGAGCATCATGCTAAATAGTGAGTTCTTTTGCCAAGGAGGAGAGAACAGACTCCCCAGCTGGGAGGAGAGATATGGTGATGCAAGGCCAAAGCTGGGGTCCATTTGTTTCTTATTTTCTTTTTTTTTTTTAAATATGCACGCCAGATACAGCTGCAATCACACAACGTATGGGACCCTGCTTCCCTGCGTAGTGCAATTCGACTGGCTTGTATGGGTGCACATAATGAGGCAAAGAGCGAGTTGCCTCCCCTTTGCCATGATACGTTCTGATGAAAAGAGCTATTCCCAAATTCAGCCCCGAGCCTTGCTGCAGAGGGAAGCTGGAGCGTCTCTGTCTTCATTGTCTTTTCTTTTTTTTTCTTTTTAACCTTTCGTTTTGTTTTGGGGTACTTCAAGAGAACAAGTTAGGATAGACAACCCTGGAGTTTCCTTTTTGCTTTGGCCTCCATTGCTTTTGCCTTTGTGCAGTTAACCAAAAACTAAAAATAAAAAAGCCAAATCCTCTTAAGAATAAAAAACAAAACGTAGCTACTTATGCAAAATATGAAAATGGCAATATATATTACTAGAGCCAAACTGGTATACATAGTATTTGTGTTCGGCTATGTTCTTTTTTTTTTTTATTTTTCTTTTTAAATTATAAATGTGTAAAATTTGAGGTTGTTTGCTAACATGAATCATCATATAACTTTAAAAGAATATTTATAATTATTTAATGACATTTGGACCCTTTAAACGTTTCTTAATGTAATGAATATATTGACTTCGGTCTCTAAAAGTTTTTTTTTTTTTTTTAATTATTACATTTCCGCAATGGTGTAAACCTCAAGCCTTTACCCATCTCTAAAAGCAGTTCCAGTGCAAAGCAGTTTACAGTGGGATTTAAAAACAACGAAACCAACCCAAGCTCATCCGCATCACATGGCTTGGGATGCAGGACCCTTTTGTAAAACTTATGAAGGAAATAGTGTATTCAAACTATTTTGTTAGCTCTCTGGTTGCCTTCAACACAGTCTTGCCTTTTAATCCATAGTTGTGGAGACACTGGAAAAAAAATACAGTAGAAAGGATGAAGGGGTTTCCACCTTCACCTGCTTTCTTCCTCTCCCAGGATTTTTGTTGGAAATTCGAAAACACTCCTGTTTAAAATGTTCTGTTTTGGCAACGTGATTTGAATGTTGACAGTTTTTTGCTTTATTTTTGTTTTTAAATCAGAATTTCCAGCTGTGCTTTAAAAAAGGCACACGCGGCGGCACCGCTGGGCTGCCCAGCCACAGGGGGAAGGGAGAGCAGGTCTGGCCCTCACGTCGAGACAGACACGGTCCCACCGTGGCCTCGCTGGTCCTGAGCATTAAATGCAAAGGGGTCCCGAGCATTAAATACAAAAGGTTGGTGGTTCCTTGCAAGCCAAGGCCCTGCTCCAGAGCTGACGATCCCGGCAGGTTCTCCTGGGCACGGGAGATCGGGAATTGCACCCCGGTGCCCATGGCCAGAGCCAGACCTGATGCCGGCTGCCGTTGACTTGCTCCCTCTTGGGAGCTCCCTCTTGGCCTCCAATTTGTGCCATTCCTTA
>VZSV01000056.1:426034-446494 GCA_013398735.1 Nothocercus julius | reverse complement strand
TTTTTTAAAGACTTTGTTGTAAAATTCAAGCACTTGTTTCTTTTTTTTTGTTTGTTTGTTTGTTCATTTCTGGATAAATCCAGCTTAGAGCAGATCTGCATTTTGGTCAGCACCGGCAGAATTCGGTTCGTGGCCCCGCTTTATTTTTTGAACCAGTCCGGTCGGGACAGACGTTCACACGCGGGTTGAGCCACATCCGAGGCCATGGATGGGATTTCCCGAGTGCCACCCGCTGCCTCGGAGCGGGCCCGGTGCTCCCCGAGCCCCTCGGTGCCTTGGGGGAGCCGGCCGGGGTTGACACGGACATCGAGCACATCCGAGCTTTTTGCCAACACTTCCAAGTTCACTTGGGAACGCTCCCGATCCAGGATTTCAGGAGGGAAAAAAAGGAAAAAAGTAAAAGTAAAAAAGAAGAAGAAGAAGAAAGAAAGGAACGCGGTGTTAGGTAGTTAACCTCACACAACTGTGTGACATTTTAGCATCTCCGGAGAGGAGTTTCATCCAGGTGCCCCAGCCCTTTCCTTCAGCAAGCGGCAACCCCTGGCACTCCTCGGAGAGTCTCGAAAGATTTTTAAAAATTTGCCTTTGCTACTTTCCAGCTGTCTTATCCTACCAAAGATCCCCTTGCGGCAGATCAGGCGCGTGGCCCCTCTCGCAGAGCAGAGGACCCCCCTGCTCCCCTTGCCCGTGCGCGCGGGGCAGGACGCAGGAGGAGGAGCAGCGTAGCCCAGGGCGGCGCGGGTGGCTCCTGCTCCAAACCCGGCTGCCCCCGGCAAGGGTTCCCCCGCTCCCGGCGGGGGGAATTTTGCACTTTCGCACGTAGCGCGTGCGGCTAAAGCCCCGCAAGCCAGCAACGAAAGCAATAACCCACACGTGTACCAGCCAGGCGGACGAGATCCACGAAGCCCAACTCTGACCCCCCGCCCCCGACGTTCTTATTGTTTTTAAATATAATGCATTTCATTTTAACATTTTTTTCTGAGAACTTTTTTAGATGTTTGTTTACTTCCATGTTTACAGATAACTCTTTGCTTTTTTTTTCTTTTTTTCTTTTTTTTTTTTTTTTTAATGCCGTACTTTTAAGTATATCAGCCAAAACCATACTTTTACAGTAACTTTGTTTTAGGTAATATGAGTGACATTCCATTTTTTTGTTGTTGTTGTTAAATATGCTTTACCAGTCTTGAATTTCTGCTGGAACAAAATATTTGTAGCATTTTGTGTAAATACAAGCTTTAATTTTTTTTTTATTTTTTTTTTCAAATGCTGTCACCCGAGATTTGCTTTTCATGCACATATTGTACAAACACATTCTGCTTTGTGCCACAGACGATGATTGTGGATCAGTTTACTTCAACTTCAAAGGGACTATTTGTATTGTATGTTGCAACTGTAAATTGAATTGTTTGGCATTTTCTCATGATTGTAATATTAATTTGAAGTTTGAATTTCATTTTCAATAAAATGGCTTTTTTTGTTAATGTTCCTCTCTGCTTCTTTTTCTTCTGCTGTCTCCCCGTGGCCACACACCTCATATTTGTGTGCAGGCAGGGGCTTGGCAAAATAAATAGGCAGTGGGACATGGTACCAGTGCTTCAGCGGTGGCCCCATCAGTTTGTGCAGTGCTTAAATTTTCAACAGAATATAAAAAGTAAGTTTCCAGGCCTACTGAGGATGAAGGAAACCTTCTAACTCTGATCTCGAATGTTGCTTCTTTTCCCCAAGTTTGCACACTGTTGAAAATATTTCTTCAAGCGTGAACTTCTGCATTCATCTTGGTCTATCGTTGACTCTGAAACCTAACAACTGCCACGAGCAGAACCATTCTGCTATGGGGAAGGCCCTGGGAGAAGAGCGGGAGGTGTAAGAAAAGCTGGAAGGGCTTCCCAAAGCAGCGGAGCGGGATTTTGATTTTTGGCGCTGTGGCAGGACGGGGGTTGCACTGGTCCCACCTGTGCCTGGTCAGACCTGAGGAATGCGGTTGTAGATAATCGCGTGATTTGCATGGCCTGAAGCAAAACTGCTTGCCAAGTAGAGAAAGATATATGGAGAAGGAGGAGACTGGGGAGGAGGCAAGTTTTCCTCTGCCTAGTGTCAAGGTAGAAGGAGATGGAGCTAATGACGGTGATATTAAGTTCACTCAGCGGTCTTCAGGAGCAGAGGAAGTGACAGCAGTTGTTTGCAAGCTTCTGCCTGGTTTCCTAGTAAGTCCTTATCCTTTTTAGATATTTTACAAGTCTGCACAGGGAGAACTGAGGTTCTGTTGGTTTCAAGAAACCATTAGCTCTAAAGTTTAAGGAGGAAATGTGAAATGGCAGTAATTACGTGAGCGCTGTTTGTTTTAACATGGACCTACACACTTGGTGCGTGGTGGTTGAAGACTGAGATAATGTTTGGGACTTTTCAAAGGCACTTTCATTCCAACCTGTAATCCGGGTCCTGACTTTAGGGAAGTGTCATCCAATGGCAAAGAGCCAAACAAGACAGTCAACGCTCTGGGGCCTGTTGCTATATTACGAGCTGTAGGAGATCTTACGTGATAAACGTGGTGTCAAGATTTTCTGCTGACCTCTGGTCGGTAGGTTAACCCATCTCATCTAGTCAGGGCATGGAGGGGGATTCCTTATGTTCATGCTCATTTAATCCTTCAAGATCATTCAAAGAAACAATTTTTCACTATTAGGGTGGTCAAGCAGTAAAACGGTGGCCTGGAGAATTTGCACAACTTGCATCCTTGGAGGTCTACAAGGGCCGGACTGATAAAGCTCTGAGCAACCTGCTGTGTCCCCATAGCGAAGCCTGTTTGGAGCAGAAGGTTGAGCTGGAGATCCTCGGAGATCTCAGAAGGGACCAAGTCGGTCCCTTCCCAACTGAATTATTGTGTGAATTCAGCTGTGGAGCATCCTGCTGCAGGTTGTCCAAGCTATAACCTGTTGGGATGACCGTTGGAGTAACACGGTTTATCAGGCCACAGGAATAGCTTTGATAGCGTGAAACGTGACCATGGGCAGGGTATTGAGGAGTCACCATGATCCTTCTATCTCCTGGTAGTACCTGGCACCTTTCCCTTTCTCGGTAGAGGGTTGTGGGCTAGGAGAAGGCAATGCCTGCGGTGACCCCATGGCCTCTCCCACGTGCTTCCCTCTTGAGCATCGGGTTCGGGCTGGTGCTTCGCTTCCCCCTTTCTGCTTAAGGCCACTCTCATTCTTCCGGCTTCAGCAGCAAAATGAGCTGCTTGGACCATCTCAGAGGACTGTGCAGTGCTGGGGCAAATGGACGTGTGTGTGGACACGCATGGGCTGTGTGTATATATCTCCTCTTTTCCTAGCATCCCTTTCCATGAAGGATCTAAGTAACTTGGGATGGAGCATTGTGGGGGGGGCTAAGATCAGCATTTAATTGCACTTAGGAGATAAAATCCCAACCAACTCCTACCACCACTGGCTTCCTAACCTTTTGGTGCCACCAAGTAGCCTCTTGCTCTTGCATTGGGAGGGGGTTGCAGGGCAATTCTCTGTCACTGGTGTCAGACCTGGGCTGGTCCCCAGCGCTAACATAAAATGGGCAACGTCTTGCTCGCCTTCTCCCTGTTGGCCTCGGCTTTAACTTTTTAATTTCCTGTGGCTGCAAGCAACGCTGGAGGGTCTCAAAGGAACCACGTGTTGGCAGCCCCCGGCCTAAATCAGACTTCTCCGTGCCTAAAACAAGCTCTTGGGGAGAGGGGGGAGAGTGATGGAGAAGGGGCCAACCTCACTGTTGAACACCAAGCCCTGCGTTAGCACCAAATAAAATAATGCCCTGAGCTATTTACTGGCGCGAAGAAGCAAATAAACCCAGTCACATATTCCAGTGACTGACACGTATTGTCCAGTCACCTTTGGCAGGGTAATGTGCTTCCAAGCCCATCACTTACCCTCAAGAAAATGAATCCCTCTTTGGGGCTGAAATCCATCCCCGGGCAGCCTACTAGCAGAGCCTACTAACTGCCCATTTTTATGCAGTTTGCACAAAAGCCTTAGCCTCGGCTTCAAGCAAAAGAAAAAAAGAGTATGTAGCACTAAAAAGGGGTCTCTATGGCCTGCTGTTACTGTATTTTTTTTATCTATAGGTCTACATGTGTAGTAGCTGACTGGACTGCATGGGGCCATTCCTGCAAAGTCTCCTTGTGATTCTTGTGGAGCCTGGGAGGAGAGTATCTGGGCATCCGGCAGTCTCTTGGCTCCTTGGTTGCAAGGAAGCTGTTAGCCCCCTTCAAAGATCAGGATATGAAATACAGGGAGAACAAGGTCGAAATTTCCAACCATGTCTAGGCGGGAAAACACTGTGACTTGTGACCTACAGCATCACTGAAGTCACCAGCTCTGCCCTGCTGCTTTCTTGCAGGTGGACAACATATTGCAGGGTGGCTGCAACCTGTGTTTCTAGCGGTCCACTATGAGACCTAAGCAACTTAACAAGGACCTGAATTCCCTTCCTCAGTGTGACTAATTCTCATCTTTTACTCAGCTGGAGCCGCTTGTCTCACCTTTCTGCAGTACTCGCCCATGTTGCTATTGCAGTTTAGGTGATAAATAAAACAAAATCTCTATAATTGTTGGTAATAACTTGTAAAGAAGAGATGAATTAGCTTTGGTTCTGTAGCTGGGAAATTCTTGTGTGTGATTCTTCAGGCAGTTTTGAACTCTTTTCTTTATGCCTCAGTTTCCCTAAATACAAAGCAGGGAAGTTACTAGTCTCCTACTTGGTCAGTATGTCCCAAGGACTCAGTGTTTACAAAGAGCTTTGAACTATTTTTTTTCTTTACTACAAATCTAATTTTGGTCTCATGCCATTGGACAGTGTCCCTTTAAACAGCACATTTCTAAACCACATGTTTAGAAAAATTGACCCAGTTTCCACACTGCTGATCTGGTGAAAAAACAATGCAGACTTAAGGCCAAGTTGTGCTGTCTCAACAGATTTGCTCTGGATTTGCGGTGGGCAGGGGAAGAGAAAAAGGCCGATATCACTGGGGCTGCGAGCGGGGAAGCCGCCGCTTGGCCGCAGCCTCTCGCCAGAAGCATCACGACGAGCGGCTGGAGCCCGCGGGATGTCCCTCCACTTAGGGAAAAGCAAACAAGCCCTGCTCAAGCTGATACGCTGCAGTAACTCGCCGCTGATTAATGTTTGCCGCGAGGCCAAATGCAGCCGGTGATTACGCCAGTGGAGATCAGCTGAAGTCCCGCTATTAATAGCCTGGTGGTTTTTGGTGCCAGTGTTTCTGAGCTCCAAAATGTCACCGTTATCTGCGCAGAATCATAGGGATGCTGGTTGGAAGCCACCTCTGTAGGTCACCCAGGCCAATGTCCTACTTGGGCTACCACCACCACCGGCACCACTATTGGGTCCGATTGGTGGTGGCTTTCTCTAGCCAAGCCTTGAAGTCTTCCAAGCCTGGTACTTCAGCAGGGCTCCTGGGCCCAGTGGTCCTCCCAGGGAAGAGCTTCTGCCGCCGGCCACCCTGAAGCCCCTGGACGCAATATGTTCCCTTCCCAGGCCTTGGGTTAGGAAAGCAACGTGGCATTGGGGTTTAAAACTTGCTGCAAGTCAGCGGGAGTCCAGTAGCTTCTGGTCTCCACCCCTTCGTTCCTACAGGCTCCAACTTTAGAGCACTTTTAAAAATAAAGTTGGAGCCTAAACACTGAGGCAGTCCCTCCTGTTCTCCTCCACACACACAACTTTGTTTACTTTTTCATTTCCTCCCTTGAAAAAAAGAAAAAAACAAAGAAGTCCAAAGTAGCTTAAAACAACCCTGTTGCATCCAACTACTGCAAGAGGGTGTCTCCCGGGAAAACACAGGGCTTATCCCAGCTCCGGGGCCATGCAAGGCGGCTTAGGAAACATCAGGAAGCAGGAAAGCAGGGCCACGGCTCTGTCCACACAAGGAGGGGAGAAAGGAAAAATAGAGCAGATGATCCGGGCAGATCCCTGGAATCGTGAATGCAAATGATCTTTGTCCCTCTGTTGCCAGCAGTGGTGTTCTCCTAACAGAGCAGGATGTTCTCGGGATTTTTAATAATAGCCAGGCCAGATGCTCAACTCTGTTCTGCAAATACTGTACAAGTGAGAAGGAGAACAGCTGATTTCTGTTAAGATGAACACCAGGAGAATAAGCCAAAAAGTATGAGAAATCTCCAGAGGTCTTTCTTTGTAAACCCCTGTTTGGCAGCAGGATCTTGAAACGAGGACAGAAAATCCGGTTTCTGCTTCTGTCTCTTTCCAAATCAGTCGTGGCTGGTCTTACAGCACTTTCTGCACCTTTCTGGATTTTTGAGCAACATATGGCATCACTGGCTGGAATTTCCCTCCCTACTTTAAAGATCTGCAAAATCCACAGTGCTTGGCTTTCGAGAGCTGTAGAAAGTACCAGTCAACAAGGAATTTATTTGACTTGTTCTATGCCATAGAAAATGGTAAAATGCTGAACTGAAGCTACAGATTTAAAACAGTGTTGTCATTTCATCTTTTTAAATCCCTTTGCCCAATTTCCTTTCCCTAGTTGCTCTATTTCTCTATTTGTAATACTGGAAAAGAGTAATTCTGCATGCTAGACAGAGACAGGATGTCTTGGTAAGGCATTGTATTGGACCCTAAGGAAGATGTATTGCCATTTACTCTCTGTAGGACTTCATACTGCTCCTTAAAACATGTCTTCCTTACGTTATAGCACTGACAGCAATATACACTCCCACGCAGGCATCTTTGATATACCAGTAAAATCTTTCATGGTCGTAATATGCTCTTAGATGTTAGAATGAAAGTGTTAGAGAAGCATAGGGTATGTGGTTAAGCGATATCTTGTTTTTCTATAATCAGCCAATGACCAAGAGAAAAAAAAGAACTGACTGTGCATCACATTCACACATTTTTCTCCTATGCTGAATGGCAGTCCTAGAAAACACTTCCTAGAAACCCAAGGAAACCCATTGTGAAATGATGGGGAGAACATACCCAATATTTGGGATTGCCGGCGAATGGCTGCAGATAAAGATGCGTGCAGAGAGCGTGTGTAACCCTCCTCCCTGCCGGCGCGGAGGTTCGGTACGTGCCCTTCCAGACCTCCCCATCTTTGCCTTCCAGAGAAGATCCCCAAAACTACTCTATTCATACGTTTCCAATTAGGAACTCATTTCAGTTGCTTAGTTTCACAGGCGTGTGGACAATTTTTCTGTGCGCTGGGTTTGTTTATAAAAGATATTTTTCCAGGATATCCCCGTTAAGCCTGGCACTTGGTTCACTGTGGGCTTCTGCCTGGCAGCAGCTCTCCAGCTTCCCCTGAGACAGAAAATAGCAGCAGATAATGCGCTGACAAACCACCATGTTACCTGGCCGTGGTCCCTTGCCAGCTTTGTTGCTTTAGTTCTGCCTGACACGGCGGGAAGGGCCTGGACGTGCTCCCTGCAGCAGCAGCCCACGGTGGAGCGTGGGAAGAGGCACTTGCTGCTCCCTGCCGCGTGCAATTGCCCCAGTGCCAGGGGCTATTGGCTCCTCTCAGGTCCACCTGGATGACTTTATGTCTTTGCCTCCAGAGGAAAGAAATACAGAGATATAATTTAGGTCATCTTCAGCATGACAACCTAGAGACAGGAAAATACAAACCGCTCGTACTTGAGCAAACAGTGGTGCTCAAGTCCCGTCGGTCGGGGACTCACGCGGATCTCAGCAGGGCTGGCTGGTGAAGCCCAGAGAAGAGAGATGAATGCACAGCACAAAGAGAAGCAGGTCTCAGCGCTTTCATGCAGCCTGTTCACTGTCGTGCAGCACAATGCTTCCCTGTGCACGCGGCGGCCTGAATTCAGCGCCAAAACAGAGCCTGACCCACAGTACTTCCAAGTATCAATCTCCCAGTCTCCAAGTCCTCTCTAAGCCAAATTTTGGCTTTCCCTTGGAAGCAATATCACTCTAAAGTGACCCCTGTTCCAGCTGCCTCTTTTTGAAAATGTTGACACTCCTGGGTCAGTGTTCAGGTCTTGCACTTGTTCCTTCTTCCTATTGAAGAGCAAAGCAAAAGGCAGTGTACACTTTGGGAAGGGGTAGACTCCTTGGAGTTACTGCCACATTTAATATAGCATTGGTCCTTTGGCACATTTTGGTGGTCTCAGTGACAGCAACCACGATGAGCTAACACGGCTGGTCCAGCCCTCAGGAGATTTTTTTCATTGTTTCCAGGACTCCGGAAAGCCCTGTAGACCCATCCTCCCACCCTGGCTCAAACAGCATGTTGGAAGTTCAGCAAGTTTCACGTCAGTATGATCTCGCAGTAGCTCCTGCTTCTTGTGGCCAAGGATGATTTAAATCAGAGAAGGAGATGATTTAAATCAGCTACTGCTGAAAGTTTCAGTTGGACATGAGGAAAAGCTTTATTACTGTGAGGTTGACTGAGCACTGGGTTAGGCTGCCCAGAGAGGTTGCGGAGTCTCCATTCTTGGGGATATTCAAAGGGTATCTGGACAGAGTCCTGTGCAAAGTGTTCTAGCTGCCCCTGCTTGACAAGAGGGGTTGGACTAGAGGATCTCCAGAGGTCCCTTCCAACCTCAACTGTTCTGTGCAATTCTGGGCCTTTGCGCAGGAACGGTCCCTTTTTGGGGAACACAGCTCTTGGGGCTCATAGAGCTGCGCACAGAGCTGCAGAAGGAGCTCGCCAGACAGGTAGCACCATTCTTGGGTCTGCCCTGGGCAAAGCTCTGCTAAAATCTGCTCAGAAGGGTCCCTGCACCCTGGGCCAAAGCTTCCGTGAAGGCTCTTGTCTTGCAGGAACCATGGCAATGTCAGAAAGGATGACACTTGCTTAGCAGATTTCTCCGGAAGGAGGTGACGATGACCGCAGACCTCAGCACCCGTCAAACAAAATGTAAAACTCATTTCTTTAGTGTTTCTTTGCCACAACAATTGCAAACAAGACAGAGAAGCTCAAAGAGGGAAGACATGACACTCATAAGCACTTACACAGCCACACACAACATGAAAAGGAGGGAAATCAAATTTTTGGCCATCACACAGATGGTTTACTTGGTCTACTTCCAAGGGCTTTTGGCTACTTCACAACTTTTGTTAAGAAATCAGTATTTCTCAGTAAAATATGTACCCATTTGTTAATGTTTATGATGAGGCAAATTTCAAAGAACTGAAGACCATGATTACATTTTTCTGGAAAAGGCCAATTCTTGACAGTAAACACATTTCTTCTTAGCAGGTCAATACCAATCCCAGTCAAAAAAGAAAAGGAGGGGCTGGAGTTTGGGGATTTTTTTTTTTTTTTTTTTTTCTGTCAGATGCAACAGCTCTTCAGCTCTTCAGGCTAAGCTGAACATCTTTGGGTTAACAATAAAGATTAGAAACAGTGTTAGCAGGATACCTAGAGTAATGACTTGTTTCAGCTAATAAATATTAATATAAAATCCTGAAGATTTTCCTTTTATAGGCAGTGGTGAATAATCTAAGGCATTCAAGTTTGTTCCTTAACTGGGAAGCTGAAGTAGCCCTGTAAAGGTTTTGCAGAATATACAGGAAGCTTAGACTGCTAATTCGGGCCACCTAAGATAGACACCAGAATGAATATTCTTCACCAAATACAAGATGACAAGGGGAACAGAGTCTGGCTCACCACTGTTGGGCTCTTTAAGTTAAGTGCTTATAGCTGATGCTCAAGGATTAGGGCCAGTAGATTATAGGTCTTTTCCTTTATATGTTTTATGTTGTATTGTAATACTCCTGTGACATCTAAATATTTAAAAATGGAACATTAAAAACCTTCTCTCTCTCTAGCTTTCCTGTTGGAAGAAACCCCTTGAAACTCACCCTCAGAGGTCTTTGGGTACTTGGCTTTCTGGGCAGATCGGGACCTTGTACCTGTGCGTGTTTGTGTGTCTGTGTGTGGTGAGTGAGGGCAAGGGTGCCCTCACAAGCCAAACACACCGAGAGAAAGTTTTGCAGAAAGGCCTTCTCTTTCCTAGGGAAAAAAATAGAAAAGAAGAATTTTGGCCTCTAGATGTGCAGTTTTGAAGGTCCTGTAGGCAATTAGGTAGCAATGTTGCTGACAGTTGTTAATATTAAATATCCACATTGCCGCAGCATGACGTGTGGTGTCCTCATGCAGAACCTCAGCTAGACAACCTCAACCCATCACTGGGCTGAGCCCAAAACTGTGTGATCTGGCTGGTGGGCTTCCAACTCGCTTTGAAAACTTCGGAGGAAGGACAAAAGACTCCTCCTTTGCTCAGTAGTTTGATCATTCAAGATGTAACACACCCCTCTGTGAGACTCCCAAACTGCTGGTCATTGAATATCAGTGAGGGAAAATAATATTTTTTGGTAGATTGACCAGCTGGAAAAAATGACGAGTTCTTGGGCACGCCATTTGAAAGACTTAAAATGAAAGAAGAAGCTGGAGGATAAATCTTACCTTGGAAAAAATTGCTCTGAGTTTACTGTAATTTTATAAATTATCTGAGACATAAGAGTGGCGTTTGCTGAGCAGAGAGGGAGATTGCAGTGGAAGAGGCAAGGGAAAAGATTATTTGTCATAAAGGCAGTATTTCTATTGTATCCATGACAGAGCTATCTAGCGGAGTTATTAATTTTACTTGTAGACTCATGCTTTTTTAAGTTTTTTTTTTTTTTCTTATAGGACTTAAGAGGCCATACATAGTTTTTCTTTATTTTTTTCTTTTTTTTTTTTTTTTTTTGTCCTTGCAACCTTATGCAGTTGCCTTCATGAGTTCACAGTTTATCAGTTGGTCTAATCACCTTCCTTTCTCCTTCCAAATAAACCCTCCTGCTCCAAGCCTGATTTGTTATTTATCCTTAGGGTTTCGTGGTTCCAGCAGTTTGAATTTCATTGTCCTTAGCCTGTGTTCTAGGTACCAAGCCTGGACACGAAGCACTGAATTACGGTGGAAAGATCATGGTAAATGGCATTGCCAAGTGGGTTGTTTGTGCGAGCAGCAGCTCTTTCACGGAAACTTTTTCCACCTCCAGTAGATAAGCCAGGGATATACTCATACAGCAGCAACATGGACAATCCTCCTGGAGTAGGAGAAATGGTCTAGTATAGGCAAAACAGCAGGTCACGTAGAAAAAAAAATGAGGGCCAGGCTTTGAAGCGTGCGGAGGGGAGATAACGGATGTGATACATTTTTGTGGAGGTGCCTCCCCTTGCAGGCAGCACCTTTTGGTCTCCTCTGAGCAATGTTTAGCAGCTTTCTGGTTTGGGCTGAACCATGAGAAAGCTGCAAGATGATTCTTGTATTTGATTCAAAGGAAACAACCTCCGTTTTCTTGACACTTTGACCCTTGTTTTCTTATCAGCCATCTGAGAGGTGTCACAAAGATGTTGAAGATAGGAGAGGAAAAGGGCTGAACCACATGAATCTAGTTTCATTATTTGCGTTTTATTTGCCCTAACTTTTCCTGGGCTGTTGCATCTGGCTGACTTGTTTGACTCAAGTGTAGAAACAACCTCTATGAATAGCTGCTGCTGGTTCAAGTTGTTTCCATGAAAAAGAAGAGAACTCTGCAAACGTGAAGCCCAACGGGGCAGAGTGAGTGGCTTTGCAAAGAATTGTGTCCTCCTGACCTCCTTTGGGTTTAAAGCTTTAATTTAGAACCTTTTTGGGAGGTTTGTTTTGTTTTAACGTAAGTTTTCGGCACCATTTCCAAAGAGACAGAGATAGTGGGATCATGCTATGTGTGGACCTCAGTGCAATGTCTGCCTATCCCTCTGCCTGTAGCTTTTGAATGCCATGGCCCATCGCAGTTCAGTGAAGCTGGGCGCTTTCAGACATGCTGATTTCAAACATGGTTCATGGTGATGTTTCCCCAGCTAGCAGAGTTGGCTCATCATCCGGGGAAATGTAATTTGGATGCAATCTTCAGCATGAAGCAGAGAGGGCAACCCGGAGGCGAGGACCAGCAGGAAGCAGGCCCCATATCCATTGAGGAGGTTGTTTTCCTCTTCAATTGTGGCAGTATTTGTATTAGTTTTGTATTTTTGTGGACCATATATTCTTGTCCTGGATTAAGGCAACAGGAAAATCTGAGACCTCCTGCACACACTTCTCACGCTGCTTCTCTTGAAAGTGTCCTCCTGCTTTGAGTTGGACTTCTACCCAAAGCTGCCATGAAATAGTATCACTTGTTGTAGGACCTGGAAAGAGTTGAGCCATGTTTGTAGAATAATTCCCTTCCAGGATCCAATGTGTATCATACCCTTCTAAATATGCATTGCCCTGAAGTCTAAATCATGGTCAAATGGCTAAAAAAAATAAAAGGTTTTCTTTGGTTAGCTTCCAGGGAAGCTCAGCCATGGGTGCCTGGTGGTGTGTGCATGTCAGGGTGTGCCTGTTTGTGTGTTTTCTACTAAAAACAGTTTCAGGAGCCTCCGGAACTCGTTGTCCAGTGGTGAAGTACACTGAGGGCTAGAGCAGCTCTTCAGTGGTCACAGGGCAGGTTGATGTAATATCTAGAATATAATGGAGGCTGAGTCTACTCTAGGCAATGGGGGTGCTCCACATGGCCCCTTTCCTCTCTGATTTTTAGCAGATTCATGACCTTGTCCCTGGTACACTCTTGACATGTTCCACCTCTTTGCTCAGAGAAATCTGGACTTTGCACCACTCCCCTCTGACTCTGGATTTCCTTCTGAGGGAATATAGGACAGACAGCATGCCACACATCAGGAGGCCCCCGGAAAAGATAAGCATCAGACCCAAACTGCATGGCCCAGAGCATCCCCAAACTGTGTCCTTCCCATTAATATAGACTCAGCCATAGACCAGCCTGGTCCCTTCCTCTGATTACTGCAATACTGCAATAAATTCCCATGCTTGGAAAAAAAAAATAATAATAAAAAAACAAATTCCCATGCTTGGAAAAAAAAATAATAATAATAAAAAAACAACTCATGGAGAAGCTTTGGGTCTGGACAAGCACTGAATTAATGAAATTGAAACTGCTGCCAAAGGTGACATAAAACACATTTGTTTAAACCTTAGTAAAAGACACCTGAGGCTGATGCACTGGAGCTCACGCTTGCGGTGCAGCGTGCATGGCTTGTTAGTGCCTGGCAGTTGCTGTCATGTCCCTCCTTAAGCTGCAGTAACATGATCATGGGTCTGAGCCCTCCTCTTCTGTGGAGGGAAGGCTAAAATGTTTATCAGATTTGACCTAGATTTGGCCTTGATTTTTAAAGGCAGGCTCATTGCTCTATGAATAAACTCAGGATGTTGAATATAAACATGTAAAAATAGCGGAGGAGACTCTTCTCCCTCAACCCCTAGACACCAAAGAAGACCAGACTTAAGATTTTAAAATGAAAGTCCCAGCCAGGCAGGAAGATGCTTCGTTTCAAACCATTTTGAGTTCTGACTTTCTGCATTGTCTCGACTGGGACACTCCTGCATGCGCTGGATGTACATGGTGGAGTTCCTCTGTGTGGACACCATTCCCCAGCTATTCCTTGGATCTTCTGGGGGCTTCAGCTGAAACCAGAGTTACAGCCCGTCCTAAACCCTGGGTATGAGGCAGCCACTCTAGAAAACAGAGACTTGCGCCTCTTCCAGGAACTCGGGTGGGGTGTTTTCAGAGAAAATGCTGTGCTCTCTCTTTCCATCCATGAAAAACAACCAACTGTTATAGCAGGCTTGGCTACATTCTGAAGGGTTTTGATGCACCCCAGACTTCTAGATAGGGAAAAAATAATATTCAGCAAGGCCTATCAGGTGCTCCTCACCTCTGCCCATACCTGCCACCCTGGGGCACCGAGCCAAGGTACAGAGTTCATCTGCCTCTCCTTGGTGAGATTTGGCAAAGGTCTTCCTGGAGAGCTTGCAGAAATCTGCCTTTTTCCTATCAGGGCAGCAAACGTGGGCGCTCATGCCTCCTAAGGTGGACTGAAAGAAAAGCAAGATTTAGGAAGTCAGGGAGAAAATAAAGCGAAAATGGTGCAGATGCAGTGATGGTGACCTTCTCCGGGGAAATGGGATTTTCAGACCGTTTTTGCCAGTTTTCCAAGATTAGGATGACTGACTGAGTGAAAAAAATAAATGCTCCCGAGGAAAAAAAGTATTCCACTGTTAACTGGTTGGGAAGGACATGCAAAATGAGGGTATGCAGCACAGTTCTGTAAGGAGTGCTTCAAAGGGTTTGCTGTGGAACTGGTGGAAAGGGCAGGATAGACCCTTAACACTGCGCGAGTGACCCCCGATTTGCTCCATTTCCTCACAAGAAAGCGGTGCTTTGACCTGCACAGTATTATTGTTCATGTTCAGGGAAACATGATGCTCTAGCAGCATCTGCTTCTCTCCACTGACTTCAGAGAAAATCCAGAGGTTTGGGCTAGTGTGGCTGCTTGCCTTGGGATTCGGAGGAGGAACACCAAAAACTGTGGCCCTGGAGCCAACCTAATGCCAAGTATTTACTGAGAGATCTTCCAGTACCAAATCTACTACTCCACCCCTTTTTTTCATGGGAAGATTTGTTAAATATAAATTAATTTCATAGCTTAAAATGATGCATCTTTTTTCCTTGAGAAAGAAAATTTCAACTTTCTACACTCTTCATTCTGACCCTTGCCTTCCCCCTTCTTTTCCCTTCCCTTCCCCCTTTTTCCTCCCCTTCCCTTTCTTTCTCCTTTCCCCTTTTTCCCTCCCTTTTCCCTTTTCCCTTTCCCTTTCCCCTTCCCTTTTTCCCCTTTCCCTTTTCCTTTTTTTCTGACTTGAAGACAGGAAGGAAAGACAAATCAGGATGCATGAAAGTGGGGAAAAAAAAATAGATGTATCTCATGACTAGAAAATAATTCTGGGTATTGGAACCAGAATTATTTTTAAATCCATGAAACAGATGTCTGTCCACACAAATGGTGACAGATCTGCGTTTCTGAGGTGGAATTTTGGGCTGCCCCAAATCACCCTTGTGCTGCCCACAGTGCCTCCATGCTTTGCCCTTCCCTTCCCTCTTGGCGGTGGGTGGAAAACTGTTCCAGCAACCCTGTGGGAAGGAGGGAGAAGGACGATTGCTCATCTTTTGGGGCAGGCAGCAATCATGGACCTAGTTTCAGTGCTTTTTCTGGTGCAAAGCATAGCTAAACATTTTGTGTTTGCAAAAACACGCTGCAAGTCTCCCAGGAGGCTTCCCGAGGAGGTGCCAGATGCTCAGGCGCCCTGAGCCTCCTTCTGCCCTCCCGATACCAGGAACGACCCACAGTGATCCCAGGCTTGCAGGCAATGACAGCTCAACCACTGGAAGATGGGGCTTGGACAGGCTCTGAGTCCCCAGATAATACCTTGAACAAAGTGACCAGCGCAGCATTTGGTCCCTCTCGTGATCAGAGATGTTGGTTCAGCGAGGAGAACAATGTCCATGTTCCTGCCCCTTCACCACAGGGCTGAGTCCCAGAGCCGGGTGGATAGTGTGGGCTCTGCTCACCTGGCCAATATTTTGTCGTATCCATCCCGTTAAATATTCCCAGACCCTGGAATAGAGCAGCCACATCCAAGTTGCCTATTTGTAGTGGTCCCTGGCCTTTGCTAACACATGCCTGGAAATAGCTTGGAAGAATAGTTTTGGGCCACAACTGTGCCCACATATGTTCTAAAAAATTTACAGTATGGAAACATTGCCATGCCATCCCTGTATGCCAAAACAGTTTAATTTGCTATATATAATGATAGTATGTGTGCAGTTGAGTACGCTCTCTCTATAGCCTTGTTCAGTGCAGAGGTTGGATGTAGCCGTGTGCTATAAAACGTTTCTTTTTCAGATTTTTCGCCTTGACATGAAAATGCATTACAACATTTGCCATCAATAAAACACAATTCCTTCCATGTGCAAAGCATTACAGCCACAGTACAGTTATTGAGTGATGATACCTGGATGACGGAAATACACAAACAGGAAAGTGTACGCAGGGAAGCTTCAGAAATGATGCCAAGATTTTTTTTTTCTTTAAATTGTCTGATAGTGATACAGATGGGCTCAGAGAATTTAGTTCATTTGTACTCAGAAAAAAAAAAAAAAAAAAAAGGAAAAGGAAGGGAAGGAGACTGAGCTGAAAGAGCTATGAAAGCAAGGGAGAAAAAGCTTTGGAAATGGGTAAGGACTGGAAACCCAACAAATCAGTGTGTGCCTTCCCTAACATAGAACACAGCTGAACTGAACAGCTGACTCAAACTTGCTGAAATAGAGGGGAAAACTGAACTGAAAAGAGCTTTGCATCAGGGCTTTATCCGGAAAATGCCATCTCCTTGTTCTTCTACAGGATCCTCCTCCGATCTCTAACTTTGCTAGCGCTCCCATTAGCACCAAAATAATTGCTCAGTGTGTTTTGATTTGAAGCTTTGAGAAAAAAAGAGCATGCTAATTGCCTTGCTAACCCAACCCATCCAATATACATCTTCAAATCTTCCCGAAAATAGCGCACATCGCCATCCGGGGCTTCCCAAGACGCCAGGCAAGTTACTTGCCTTTGGAATGTATAAACATTTAGTGGAAGAAATTGCAACTTCAGAGAAAGTCCAAACAAAGCAGCCTGTTTGTTTGTGTTGTGCTGCTTTCCCTCAGGAGAACAACCAAGAAACATGGGGAGCCTTGAGAGCCCTCCCCGGTGTGTGCTGGCCGCGCGCTCTGTGGGGCCGGAACAAAGACCTTCCTATTTATAACCTGGACACTGGAAGCAAAAGCACGGCACTGATGAAAAGACACAGTTGTCGATGCTTCCTACAGGACGGCAAACCAGAGTTTATCAAAGAACATTAACAAAAAGTCTTTTTTCCCCCCCCCAGGTGGAAAATAAATGCTTTTCCATCGCATCCATCATCCCACATCATAATTTTCTTCTGCATTGGTCACACTTCATCAGAGCAATGATTATGGGTTGCGGAGTAGGAGGAGAAACACGTGTCTGTGTGTGTGTGAAGGAAGGTGTGCAGCAAAATCCCCAGGTTCGGTATTTCCATTTTGCAGGAAATGCCAATATTTTGTGTCAGCGTCAAGCTTCTTTATGCCACCACCAAAAGGTTACGTTTTGATTTAAGGAATAAGATAAGCTACTTCTATTTGCATTTTTAATGTTTATTTTAAAAAAAAAGATATGATTTGCAATAAATAAATAGGCTATTTCATCTGTCATACCATGTCTTATCTAACATCTTGCCACAGGATTGAATTACTTCATCTCTCTGCTGTGTTATATTTACACTACTGCTGAGGCATCCGGAAAACAGAGCTACCCAGATACATTATACCAAAAAAAGCTGTCATAGTGCAACACAAAAATACTTACTTTTCTGCTACAGCAGAGTTTTTCCTGAAGAAACTCTTGTTTCAGGGAAGTGCCCTTTTTCATCAAAATCAAAAAGGTTGGGTTGAGTTATTGTTTCTAAAGGATAGATGTTTTGATGGGATTTTTTTCAAGTTCTAGTGTTGCGTCTTCCTTGGAGCGTCTAGGTCCCACCACAAAACCGCTGGTCAACCCCACTCATGCCTCAGAAATCATGCAATAACACCTCCAGATCCACGGTTTATACCAGAATAACTGGGATATGTAACAGAAAGCATAACTGGGGCTTAGACTGTATTTGGCTAGGCAAAATAGGATTGTATATCAGTATTAAGACCTAGAACAAAAAGGCAACTGCTCTGTGTTACATTCTCCTTACCGCCATCGGTGCCATCGTTAATCCAGTTGTAGTGGGGTTATGGCTGTGGTATTGGATTATGCTATGGCATAGGGGTGCATTTATTGGATTATGTTATTGGCATACTTTTTAGGGGTCCTTTAGCGGGATATGTTATGGGAGTGTGTTACCGGAGTGTGTTATCGGTGGAGGTTATCGGTGTTTGTTTACTGGGGTGTGTTATTGGTCTGTTTCACTGGGGAAGGTTACTGGGGTATTTAATTGGGGTGTGTTACTAGGGTTGGTTATCGGGGTGCAATACCAAAAGGAGATTAATTCAGTAATCTGCGAATTTGCTAAGGAGATGCTGGTTTAGGAGGCAGGATGGGACCTGATTGCAAGGAGACCTCCATGCCTGATACACGAGCAGAGGCAGAGAGAAGCTTGGCAAGCCATGGGGACTTGGGCAGGAAAGACACTAAATGTCCTGTGCAATCACTGCTAGGTCCACCGAATCCCACGCAGGAATGTGGGTTTCCGTGTCTCCTGAGACATCCTTGCAAAAGGAGATTTTCACAGGGAAACAGATGTGCACAGGGCTTACACGAAGCCAAGGGAGATTAAAGGGGTCTGCAGTCTGAAGGGACACGACTCTCCAGACATGATTCTTTGTAGCCTAATTGTATGACAGAGCCAGAGGAGACAGCAAAGACTAGAGGAGCTTACTGCAGGGACAGAGAGTAACAAGCAAAGTTATGGCCAAGACAAAAAAACCCTCTAGCATGGGGCACATTAAAGAAGCTCAGTTCGTTTAAATGGAGTAAACGAGCTAATTTAGGAGACAATTAAAAGCAAACACACCAAGTTCAGGCTCTCACCCCAATTCACCCTTCTGCAACTCCATGAAAATTGGTGCAAATCTGGTTGAAATTCACCCTTGCACGCCAGAGCTTTGCAAGAGCACCATGGGCAGGAGGGATGCTGCTTGCTCGGGATCTGTGCCACAGGGTGTCTTCACATCACAGCTCCCCAAATTAGTGGGGCACTGAAAAAGTCTTCACCGCTGCCAAAGGCTAATGTGGCCTGGGCTTCAGAAAAGGCTTGCTAATTCCCTCCAAGCAGAACCCGGTTCATCCTGTTCTACGCCCACATTGCACTGGTATCTGAGATCAGGTGGAGCAAGGGTGAACCTGGTCCTAGGAGACTTTCAGATCCTTTAATGAAAATCACTCTTGTTTTCCTTAGACTAGCAAAGGAGGCGGGGAGAAGGGGAAAAGAGGTGGTCCATCTGAGAGAGAAGGGAGAGATTACACTGCATAATTGATGCCATATGAGTATGAAGGCACATTTTCCTGCAAATGTCCACAGTGCAGAGCAGTGATGGGCAATGAAAAGGCAACAATAGAGCAAAAATGGTTCTCCACAGAAAAGGCATTTTAATGGTGAAAGCTCAACTGAAAGGGCACATTTATACTAATAAATTAAACAGTTCCAGGGGCGCATCGATCATCTCTTATTAGAATAGATTTGCCCTGACAGGCTTGTTGGAGAGGCCTGGGCAACTTGTTCCTGCTCTCCCATACAATGCCTGGCACGGCTCAGGAGCCACGGACTGGTCCCAGTGGGCAGGTTGGGTACAACCACCCTGGTCTGGAGACTGAACTGAGTACCACGGACATAGCCCAGCCATGCCCCTTGGCCTCATGTCCGCAGAAGCGGCCCTGCTTTTGGATGTGGCCGAGAGTATTTGCTTTGTTATCTTTCTAAGGCGTCCGCCTGCACCTGGCGATGAGCGTGCCTGTGCACTTTGTGGTCTATAATGTGCTTATTTTTGCAAGCCCTCTGGTAGGTGGCAGGATGCAGTCAGCCCTGCGAAGGGAGGGCAAGGGAGGCAGAGCGACGTCTGCCTGCGCAACAGCGTAGAGTGGCCTTGGTAGGGGAAACCAGCCTAACTTTGAGCTAGTTAACATTGTGAAGATGTAGCACTGATTTCAGCACGTACCCCGTCCTCGGGTCGCCCTGCAGTTTCCTGGCGTGGAGCTGGGGTGTCACACGTTGTCCCTGTGGCTTTGAGCCCTGCTGAGAGGAGCTTGCCCACACCACAATAACACCTTTGCTGGGCTGAGAATGGGTGCGCAAACAAGTGGCTGGGGGTAAATAAGGGTGGGAGGAGCTTTCACACCCACTGCTCTACTGGTGCGCGCTTGTTGCCCCAAGTATTCTACCAGAGATGCCAGGTTGGAGGTGCTCTCAGCTCTGCTCGAGAGCCCTGATCTGCCAGGGCATCAACACACAAAGAGGAGCAATTGCGACGGTGCAGCTGACTGAGGGCAAAGCTTCCTGCCTCTGCTCTCGCTGTGCTGGCTGGTTTATGCGTGCGGATGAAGCGGTGTGTCCACCATCACCCCAGCAGCCTGCCGTGGGATGAAGTGGGGCTGGTCTCCACCACCCCACCCACGTAACCACCAAACTGCTCTTACATGCTCCTTTACCCAGAAGAGTTATTAACTACCCCGTGCGTTTCTTAAGCACCGTCCGTGTGTTCGTAACGACTGAAAATAGAGAGGAGGAACGCGCTTCAGGCTGCCCTCTAGCAAAGCCGTGTCAGAAATGAAGAGGTGTTTATTTTCCTGGAAGTGTGGGGTCTGAAGGCAGCTCTGAGTGCAGGAAGCTGTTTTGCTGGGGGTCCCATGCTGTGGCTGAGGCCCGATCTGATCCTTTTGTTTCTGTTGGGCTCCCAGCATACCTGGAAAACCGTCGCATTTCGCAGCCAGCACCAGTTCCTGGCCACCCCTGCTCCACTCCACAC
>VZSV01000056.1:388933-417283 GCA_013398735.1 Nothocercus julius | reverse complement strand
AGGAAGGAAGGAAGGAAGGAAGGAAGGAAGGAAGGAAGGAAGGAAGGAAGGAAGGAAGGAAGGAAGGAAGGAAATAAAAAAAAAAGAAGGAAAGAAAACCACCAGACCTATCACAGCTATCTAGGACTCCTGATCTTTTTTTACTCTCTTGCTGTTGGGTTGTATTTGTGGCTTTTATTCTATATTTTGGGGTTTGAGTAAATGCTCTGTCACCTGTGATATCCTGTGGCAGCTGTTTTTCAAGCATGGCTGCCTATAATCTGGGGATACTGGCCAAATTTCAGATGCTCCTAGAGGCAGACCCTGACACCTGCCTCAGGAAAAAAACAACAACAAGAAGAAAACAATCAGACCTTTGGGAAATTCCTTCCTGGCCACAGATCTGATGATCAGTTTCAGTCTGAGATGTTCAGAGTCTCATTTTTACGGGTAGCAGCGAGCACATCGTGATGACAGTGCAATGGAAAACAGGTGCAGGAGCTCGTGTTCAGCAAGAGTGACCCTTTTAGCCATGAGAAAACAAATTCTCCTCCTTTGTAATGAAGTTGTGTGTGTTCACAAAGCCCATTGCAGATTGCTATGGAAATCCCTGCCTCAAAGGTCTTACTGTCTGAATCTTTTATTGCAATGTGAATGGGCAAGTGAAAATATGTAGTGTCTAAAACATAGTATTTTCAAAAGATCCAACTATACAACATCTGTGGATTAGACATTCAGCCATTATAAAGTGATACAGAGACACTTCATTATTGCACTTTACACCAGTGAAAGATCTGACTCTGTTATTCCCTATAAACTTAGACAGTTGGATCAATGTTTTACTTCGGCTCAGCATTTGCTTAATATTGTAGGCTATCATATAAAACAGGCTTTGGAACTACAAAATGTGATTTGTTTAATCAGTTTGTCAGTTTTATTTTGGAGACCTGCTGAAAAACAAAACCCTTTGCCTAGTTATTGATATACTATCCTTTGCCTCATATCCCATGAAGGCAAATGAATAAATATTTCTGATGCATAAAGTGCTGGATGTTCACTATGTTCAGAAACAATTCATGTGGGAGGACTGTAATATGTACTATCAGGATAGTCCTTTTGGATGCTAGCAATGAAATAGATACTAAAATAGCATTAATATGAAAACAAATGCAGAAACATATGCTTATAGTTATGCAAACATACCTCTGGGAGCCTACTGCATCATGCTGGCTTTTTAGAGGCACTTAAAGATAGCATTGTTTCTCTAAAACCTTTTCTCCTACGCTCCTATCTCCTAGGCTGATATGAAGCTGGAAATGCATTTCCAGTGATTTTGGAGAGGTAAATGAACTTGTCGGACAGTAGATAATGCTCTGGTAATCTAATTCTGGAGTAGGAACCACAGTCCTGTGGTGATGGGAGAGTTTTGTGTCCAGCTGAGCTGGACACAAGTCTGGACCCCTAGGATCATCATCTCACGTGACTTTATGCAGTCCTGTTATCTAGATCTCAGCTCTCCTCGAGACAGCCCTTACTGAGAAACAGGCACCACCAGCAGAAATTTGGCTCATTTTTTATTTGTTTGCTTGGTTGGTTTTTGAGGTGAGAAGAATTGCGCCATCCGCGCACCTATTTCTTTCCTAGGACAGTGTAATGAGAGCACGGGAAGGTGCCTAGCTCAAGCCTAAAATTTACATTTGATCAGAAACCATTATTCCTTCTAAATGCAGGGGTATTAAGAAATAAAGAGAGAAAACAAAACAAAACAAAAAAAAAAACAGAGTAAATTTGCAAAATATAGCAGTGCCAACACTAACAAAAATTTTGCTTTTTAAAAAATTCACCTGTAGATGTTCCTTTTAGTTTATTAAATTTTAATTTACACTGCTTGGAGATCTTTTTTTACATATATGTTACAAAAACTGCTTTGCAGTCACTTTTGACATAAGCTTATTAACCTACCTAAACATACGAACTTCCATTTAGATTCATACTTGTTGAATGAAGTCATTAAAATAATGCAACTTCTGATGGAAATTCTTTGTGTAAGATTGTTGCGCAATAGCAAAAATTTTGTTGGTCTACTGAAGGCAAGCCCAACGAGGTCTGCTTTCCCGCAGCTTCCCTTTCATACTGAACCTGAATTTATTGTAGACATAATTGAACAATTGCTGATCACGAGGTAGACATAAGTGCCTGCAACTTCCTCTGTAACAGTTTGACCTTGTTTTGTTTCTGTTCTTCAGACTTAGTTCCCAAGCTCAGTAATCATGCCGAGCAGCAACCTTAGATCAAGCCAGGAGATACCTAGAAGAGGATAGTGCTTGTAGCAGTGTTGAATCACAACAATGTCTTTGAAGGAGATTCATTTCTGTCCTTGTTCTAAAATGAGTGTGGTGGGAGTGCCCCAAAGATCTTACGGGTGATGGCCTGAGACAATTTCATGAATGAGGTGGTCATTTGTAGAGCTGTCCATGCTGTCCAACATTCGGTCTATGCTGCTGGCTGGGGTTCCCTAACAGATCCTGTGAACATCATCCATAAAATGAGTGCCAGTTTACAGGCATCAGCTGAAGTCTAGGGACGTACTTTTGTGCATGAAGACTGCAGAACTGAACAGCTTGTGTAGCATTGGTCACAGCTCTTTTAGATGCCTACCAAGTGGGCACAGCTGAGCTAGTGATCCCATGCTCCCTTTGTACTCCTTGGCCTAAAAAAAAATTTAAGAGAGACTTAGGTTTTTTCACTGGTTAAAAAAATGGTCTAAGTTGACTAAAGATTTGCATGGTAGAAATTTTAACTTGGGTAATATTAACATTACTATTTGTTACTATGTAATTAATAATGCTATTAAGGTTCATACCTCAACAGTACTCAGCCATTGAGCTCCAGTGAAAGCAGTTGGGCTCTAAGTACACATTAGATGCTCATGTAACTTCTGGATCTGGCCCTGTGTAGCTTCTAAAACTCAAAGGAAAATATACCTTAAGGTTATCAACTAAAACATACATTTGGAAGTAGTCTGGTGTGTAACCCTTTCTGGAGTATGCTGGAGCAAACATAACATATTTATATGTTATGGGTCTTGCATCTCATGCCTAGTTATTTTATTTTCTTGAGTAGTCCAGTGAATTCAGTGCAAACTGCCTAAGTGAGAATCTTCAGTCCACACTAGGCAGGTCAGCTGAAGCTAAGCAGTTGCTCAAAGCAGTGCAAGGTTTTGGTATGTCTCAGTTTATAATCTTCTGCCTTTTGCCAAAAGGCATTGGGATCAAGGAAAGAACAGGAAATTCAGTATTAGGCTGCTATTTCACACCCTTCCTTTTACTTCCTAACAGTAAGAAGGGGTTGAGTTAGCTTTCTGTATATAAAAAAAATATCTGTTTTCCTTTTGTAGCTCTGCTGATAGAACAGGACATAACTGTGTTGCCTGAACAACCTTCTCATTTGGGATAGAAAGAGCATCCCTGACTTTTCTGCTAGCAAGAAAGACACAATTATGGGAAGATGGGTTTTGTCTGGACATTACCATGGGGTCTGTAGACGATGATGTTTTCAAGATGCCTTCCCCTATGTTGCAAGTACAAGCCATGTTACTAGCTAAAGGAACCCGTTCTGTCTTTAAGACGTGCCCAGAGCTATTTTAATGCGTGTCCTCTGCCTGCAACTGCCCTTCCTCACACTTGCCACCTGTGCTCCCCTTTGCATGGTCTGAACTAAAATTGGCTTTACCCCCTGATTTCCTGCCCCAAATACTTATATTCTGCAAATACTTTTGAAGGAAAGAAAACCAGAGCCCTGGTAATTCGGCAGCAGGAAACACATATTTTTTGCAGGGGCTACAACGATATCAGTGGCTCCACCTGCATGTGGACCTGTTTGAATGCAGAAGAACAACACAAGATGCAGGAAACGCTTACTCCCTTTGCCCTTCTCACCAAACCACATCCATTGCCTCTTCTTCTAAGGCAATCAAATACTTTGGTATCTAAATCCCACTGTGGCTTTGCTCCTGTGGAGCTATTACTATTACCACTCATATTACAGTCGCTGGCAGCAACCACAGCCAAGGCCGGCAAGACACATCTGAGTTTTGTATGTCCATCTCCAAGTGCAGACATTTATAGAAAGGAGAGGCAGTTCTGATCTCATAATGATTTTATAGCTAGGAAATGAGAAATGAAATAGCAAACTAGACTCCATGTGCTTCCACTGGTAGAAACCAGTAGCATCCGTCATATTGCTGGGTTAATCAAGGCAGATGTATTTAAACATGCAGTTGTGATGATGTTGGGCAGACTGGGTTCAGTGGTGGTTCTGGTGCGGCCTGAGTGCTTGGTACTGATTCATGGTGCTGGTACTACTCCTACTACTGGTTCCTCTTACAGTCCTGATACCACATTGCAAGGAAATTCATGTGGGAAATATTTTCTGAGCACAGCTTCATCATGGGCGTTGTAGTGTCACGACCACATGGGCTTATGGGGTTGTGGTGGGAAGGGGAGATGGTCCGTGGACAATTCCTCACTGCACATATGGGTGCACTACAGGCAGAAGGACCCCTTCACCTGAGTCCCTGGCAGTTAACAGCGATTTAATACATGAGAACAACTCTGCAGATTTCACGGAAAGTGAAATTTATTGCCCTATTACGTTAAAATTACATAAGAATATTAAAACTTGCAAATGTAATCACACAGTTGAAATTTGGGCAGTACTTCAGAGCTAACAACATTTTCTCACAAGCAAATTCAATATCTAAAACTGAGAAAGAGGAACAACAGTTTTTCTTGTTTAAATTATTCCTCAGCATGGCAAGCAGAGGAGATGTTTAGAAATAAAAATGATATAGAAATAAAAATGATTTTTAGATATAGAAATAAAAATGATTTTTAGATATAGAAATAAAAATGATATAGATTTAGATATAGAAATAAAAATGAATTTTAGAAATAAAAATGATTATCATAACTGAGCCAACAGCACCGAGCCAGCAGATGCGCCGTTGTGGGGGGCACAGCACCTCTGTCCTGCCTTGGAAGGAGCACCACCACTTCCTACGTATGGCAGATAGATAGAAATTCCCAATGAAATCCAAGTAGTTCAGCACACCAAGAGCAGGCAGTTTATGGGATCTGATACGATCACAGTGCATGATCCGCGTACAGGCAAAGTATCCAACCATAAGAAGCTCCTAAGCAATGACTGATTTGTGTGTGCGGATTCGGGAATCTGAGCTGCTGCAGGGAGCCTTGTGAGCATTTATATATTTATTTTGCAAACACGGTGCTGAAATTCATTAGCTTTACTGAAGTCTCTGTATCTCTGTACTCAGTAATTCCAAAGTTTGATTTAAAATTTTTTTTCTCCATTGTAATTTGACTGAAATCATATTCTTTATAACTCATATATTTATTATCCCCTTTTCAACTTAGTACTCTGCTCGCTGTCTTGCTCTTTTACTTTTCTGTTCAGACTTGTTTATTATAGCCATAATTATAATATCTGAGCAGTGAAATGTAAGTTAACTGGATTGTTCAAGCTGCTATTTTTAATTAAAAAGGCAGAATGATTTCAATACTTTTCTTCTTCCTCTTTATTCCTACATATCTTCTATGCCTTCTATTTTACATAGCTGCTCGAAACTTCATTCCCAGTGCTTTGGTAAGCTAATTAGCCAATTCCATCAGAGTTCATCAGGGTGTTCAACTCACAGCTGCAGATGTGCGTACACACATAAAATATTTTTTTCTTCATAATCTCTTTAAGTACTTTTTTTGCTACCATCTCTCCAGACAAAGTCTATTTCCAGAATTACGATTCTACCTAATTTCTACATTTCTGTATTTTACTTGAGTCTGTTAAAAAATTTCTTGGCTAGTGATGTCTTGAGGGGCACAGAAAATGTGACAGGAGCAACTTTGGATATTTCAGAGCAAAGCAACTGCTTGCTGTTCTTTGTTTCTACTGCATTCAAAGACACAAGAATGTGTGGGCTTCTCCCTTAATTAAGCAATATTGCACCAAGAAATAGGAGAAAATTCTTTACTCCATGGAAACAGATCCTCAAGATTCCAGATTATTAACTAACTGGTTGGTCCGGGGCAGCCATCCCAGCTTAAATGTATTGTCCCTGGATCTGAGTTTCTCACTTGCTTAACCTCCGTAACCTCAGTTCCCACTGAATTTGTCTGGACTTCTGGGAGCTCATTATTCTAAAAATGAGGTTGGGACATTTCTATGGTTAGCTGGAGAAGCCACAGTTCTCACAACCATATCAAACATTTTGAAAAACTATAATGCTTCATGCTTCGGGGATCAAAACAATCTTTCATTATTGAAGTCGAGGCAGTAATTTTTAGAACGGGGGCAGGGGGCAGGAGAACAGAGATTTCTCCACCTTAGCTTGCTCCAGGACAGTTTCACCTCTCTCAGAGGTATTTGATGCTGACCACTGTCTGAGACAGGATCTTGGACTAGCTGGACCTCAGTCTTTGATTCAGTGTGGCAAGGCTTGCTTTCCTAAAACCCGGCTGCATGCGCCGCGTGTCTAGACAAGTATACGGGGAATATGTTGTTCTGCTGAGGAGGAAGCCTGGATGGAAAGAACCTCTCCTGCCGTACTGCCAGCCTTCTTTTTGGTATATATGCACAGAAATGCTTTGCGTCCCCAGATAACTGGCCCGCCTGGGGACCCCCAACCTGGGGTTCTTGAGTGTTTCACTTTTCCAGCACCACAGAACCCATTAGCAAGCAGAGTGACAAAGCTCTGAACACCTCTTTCTTTGAGTTTAGCTCGTGTCTGAATGTGTGGTTATTTCTTAATGGAAGTCGTTATGTGGGAGCAAATAGGATCTCTGTTCAGCCTGTGACGGCCATTCCCATCTTGAGGGTAGCAACTGTGGGGTAATGCACGGTTCCTTGCTCAAGTATGTGATCTCTGGTAGTGCCAGACCCAAGTGCCTCCGGGAAGCCTCAGGCACATGATAGGATGCAGAGAGGGGTTACATTTCTCTGCTTTGGTCCTTTTGGACTTCCTGATAAGCAGTGGGTTTGACCGCTTTCGGCATCCGGCCCTTCTCTCTCTCTCAGTAACGTTTGACAATTCTCCCACTTTGGCCTTATCCAGAGCTATCTGCGCATTTCAAACAGAACAGCTTTGGTTTGTAAAGTCACTTTGCCCGTGATAAATGGTGTTCATGATGGATGTCTGTGGTCTTGAAGATGATGGAGGTGAACAGCGGGGTGCTGCAAGGATTTGCGCTAGCAGCAACATTATTTAATACTTTTATTAATGGTCTGGAAGGAGGTGTAACCAAGTACATTAACTAGATCTGCACATGACACTACATTGGAAAGAACTGTAAACCAAGTGAAGACAGAGAAATAACACTAATGGAACGAGAGGTTAGAAATATGAGTAGGAAACAGAATAAGATTCTGTCTGGAAAAAGTCAAACTAATAAATCTGGGAATAATAATCCAAAACACAGATACTTAGTAAGAGAGTGAGAGATTGGGAAACATTAATGTTCTAAAAGACCTGGTAATGATGGTTAAGAGTCACTAGGTAATGGCTGTACAGTGTGAAATTGTGGAGAAAGAGATGATTTTGTTTTGGAGAGTAAATCCAAAGGTGTCTCGCTCAGGTACAAAGGGCTTGCTTGTCCCTCTTTGTGGATGTGATTTTACACATTTCTCTGAATCTTTACCTCCGGGCTTTAACTGTGGCTAGAAGCCCTCAACTAGAAAAATGTCTTCACAGTTGTCTTTGCAGAAGTACAGATCTGGAGCAGATCTAGTACAAATGTCCTTCTCCCTCTCTTCTCAGGACCTCTACACTCCTAATAGAAGGGTGGACCAGAGGCTGACTTCTCTGATGGCAACTTTGATGACTGGCAGTTTCAAAGTTAAGAGCAAAAAAAGGTTAAGGAGTGGAAATTCATTCCAACAAAATATATGAGTGGATGAAGGCATAGTTAACACAGAAAAACCTGGACAATATAATGAATCAATGTATTTAATGGGAGTATTGCCACTTCTCTCACTCAGTGCAATTAGGTTGTAGGCAACATTTTCTGACACCTGTAATGTCAGTGTGAATCAATTGCATGACATAAATGGAAATCAATAGACAGTGACATAAGGAAATAGATAGTTGCCAAAGGAGCCTTCAGAAACACCGTGGGAATCCTAGGATGAACCTAACAGCAACAACAGCAACAAAAGACTAAAAAAAATCAGGATAATTCCTAAAGTGATTTGTACTAGATTACTGATGAGTCGTTGAAGTGTCCATTTCAGGCCCCCATTCAGCGTCACCCTGAAATGTGTGTTAACGTCAGAGATGAGATGAAATGCAATGGTGAATGTAGGAAACTGGACATCTTCCACCGCACGTGCTCACTGAAGGCTGAGCGTCCCTCCCTGGGGGACAGGGCTGTTTGCCCTGTGAAGAGGGGGTGCTGAGGAAAGCCCTCACTGTGATCAGAAGGGCAGTCGAAGCCCAGGAGCCACTGCCTGCTGTACTTGATAAGTGCTTCGTGCTGGGCAGCTATTGCTCTGGCAACAGGAGTGAAACTATTTAATATGGTAACTCGCTCTTGGTATCGATTGTAGGATGGATAGTGGCATGTGTGCAAGAATCTGTGAGCTGTTCCTGCAGAGAAATTCTCTGTCAGCCTGTGGAGCTGCGACGGATGAAAGCTAAGAGCTACTGCTTTTCATAATGGAAATGTATGATCCCTTCTGCTCCCGGCCCTGCTGAGCAGCAGAACTGGTTGCACACCTGGCCCACCATGCTGTTCCTCACAGAACGGTATCCTGCTCGTGTTGGAGCACATCTGGGTCTCACCCAACCACCCTGCAACCCCTGGCAAAAGGCAAATGGGAGGTGGGATCTGTGAACTCCTCTCCTCAGCGTATTCAGATGCCTCTCAGAGATTGTCATGTCTCCAAGGTTTCTCTATTACATGCTGAGGAGTAAGCAAGCTGCAAGAATAAGAAAAAGTGTAAATTCAGCTTCAGAAATGTTCTAATGCATCCTCCTGAACCTCCTCACTCTTCTGAGACACATTAGGACTGTGTCCTGTTTTACTGAACAAGGAAAGGAGGAGAGGACCAGGAAAGGACCAGGAGGAGCTGCCAAGCTGCAGTGACAGATAAATGCATGTACCTTCACTCCCTTCATCACAAAGTCCTTTACACATGGGAAGCCACTTAGTCTCCTATGTGGCGACACTGCCTCTGCTGCAGCTGGGGAATTGCTCCAACTTTTTAACAGTAAAAACCAAATCCACCCAGCCTCAAATATGCATCATTCGCTCAGCTGTAGAGTGGAAATGCAGCTACCTCTAGGGTGGAACAGAGAAACCACCCTGCACTAGCTTCTTTGCATCTAGGCTCTCCAGGCAGGAACTTTTCAGAAGTCCATTCACAAACCCCTTATTAAAAACTTTTAAATTATAAGGAGCGGGGTTAGGATCCAAGTGCAACTGTCTGTACAGGAAAACCTTTTCTAGAATATTTTCTTTCAGTCAAATCTCTTTATTCCTAGAAAAACACTGATACAGCTATTTCACTATTGAATGCTGTTTGTAATAACATTGCAATTCCAGGAAAAAAATATATGACCACTATATGAAACATCTGGATATGTATTATTTTATGAATTTAGATTAGCCACTTCAGTGTGTTGTAACAAGAAGCTCAGTCAGAAACAAACAGTGTAAATGGGCTGGTATTGGGGGGCTCAGTTGTTAAAATAATTCCCTATCCAGTTATCCCTGGATGATTTTTTTTTTAAAAGGAAAAATAGTCTGAATGAGAATGTCAAATCTGAAAGGAAAAGGAACAGAACCTTGTTTTATTCTCCTGGCATATGAATAGAGAGGGTGAAGTGATTGGTGGGACTATATTTAAAGTTTTAACATGGGAATCACTAATCGCTGTTCAATCTCCTGAGAAACAGCTGATCTTCACAGTATCACACAGGTCAATGGTGCTGGGCTGGAAACCGAGGAGCTGCAGCATTATAAAATGTTGAGCCATGTCCTGTTAAGTAATAAAATTCAGATTTGAACATTTTCCCCCATTTTAGTTGCTGAAGAAATAACAGATATGAGGTATCTATAGGCTGTACTGCATACGAGTAACTTCATGCTCAATGAAATCTGTTCCAAAAAGCTTTGGGCGTCCCATCTCCCCTGAGATCCATGGGAACCGAAGGGAATCAGTACCTTTTCTAAGTTCTCAGAACACTGTGGGAGGACTGCTAAATGTATATAATTACTCATGTGAGCATGTATTTTCAGGATCAAGGCCGAGCCTTTTAGCTACTGGGCATTTCTCCCTGTTCTTATTCTTATTAAAAGCAATGATTTTATTAAAGTAGCATTTTGGCACTTGCCACGCTAGACATCTACAATTACCTGACCACGGCCCAGACCCATACCGGGCAAGGACCCTGGTGCACACCCGCTCCCTCCCTGTCTCAGCCTGGCCCCGAAAGCAGCTGGGCCTCTTCTGGAAGCTCCCCAGTGTGGCCAAGTGGAATACCAATATGCCAGTAAGAGCAACCTAAAGAAAACAAACAAACAAACAAACAAACAGACAAACGAACCAGAAATACAGCCCTGAGCTTTTTGAGCAGAGTGCAGAAAGTATCATTAAGAAAAGTTGGGAAATGGCAGAAAAAGAAGAAGTCAGGTTGTTTCTTGAGCTCTGGAGGGCAGAGGTGACTTCCAAACCCACTGTGTAGGGTCCTTCTCTGCTGTAATTAGAAATTGATTTTAGTCTGAATGAGGTGCCTGATCTCATTCAATAGGGAAGTGCAATAAATGTCTTTTACATACACCTACAAATCTTGGGCTTCCTTGTCCTTGGAGATGCTGCTCCTTCTCCCCATTGATTAATGAGGGTTCATAGCTGAGCTGAGTCTCTTTATTCCTGGAGTCTGAGGATGAGCTGGGTTATTCTGCTTCTGGGCTTCAGAATGATTTTAAAGCTGACCACAGAAGTCAGTGCAGACCAGGGAGTCTTATGTCGTGCTAAAATGTGAGATGGGCAACAGCTGATGCATAGACTGAATGAGGCTCCTTGCTCCTGCTGCATATCAGTTCTGTGGCCTGCCCACATCATATGTCCCCATGTGCATTTTGGTACATCCCAGCTATTAGTTGTGCCTGTTATGCCTTCTGGCTGTACAGTGGTCAACAGCAAAGAAAAATAGTACACTCTAAAATAACTATATCTTTGTCTTGAAAATGGGAAAATTCTAGCAAAGACAGTTGCCATTTTAGATATCAGAATTTGGTCCCTCATCAGGAACATATCTCAAAGACTACAGAAAAAGCTACTTCTTGCGACACAGCTGTGTATTTTCATTAGACACCCAGACTTGCCAGATGGCTTGCAAAACTGTCTGGCATCAAGGTGTGCATATGGTCCACACGCAGGTCGTACAGGTTAGCAAAGCCCAGGACTGATTGTCTACTGCCCCCAACAGCTGCAGGGAAAAATAACATCTGCATCAACAGCTTCCAGGAGAAACCACTGGGAGACAGTGACTGCGCTTCTCTATGAATTTCACTGGAATTATGTGGCCCATTGCTAAATTTAATAGGGATAAAATATTAAAGACCACACTGTTTTGGACACCTGAAAAGTAAAACTCAGGGCAACATTTACGTTTGTAAAGTTTGATGTTCTCTTCTTGATTTTTTCCTTCCACCACCCAAGCTTCAAGGAGTCACCTCCTGCATCCTTCAGGGATGACTGTGTAGGGAAAGATCTTTGTTTGCCATCAAAGACACAGGCAGCCAGCTGGGGAACATCCGCGTGTGTGTGTGCTGGTGTTTTATTGCATGTCACATTCCACAAAATTCCATATGGAGACAAAATCATTTTGGACTTGTTAGCTCCTCTAAGCCAATATCTTAATTAGGACTTTTGTTTTTTTGCTGTTTTGTTTTGCTGAAGGAGAGCTGCGGTACAAGTGCGTTATTAGGGGTTTACACATTTCTGTGCTTTTAATATCAAAGCTTTAGTCTGGCCTGAGGCTTTCTTCCCCATGGGGGAAGGATTGCTGTTTAAGGCTAGCATTACACAATATTTCTCCAGTAGAAGAGCAAAGTTGGAGTCTGCTGTGATAATGCACAGGAGGATGCCAAAAGCAAGTGTCTGCAGTAAAACGAGCCTACAAATGAGATAACGTGAAGTCTCATGCAATGTGACTGACTATTGCAAAATTGCAGTCTGATGGCAAATTCCTGTGGACCTGTAAGAATAAGAAATGGGAAATCAGCTAAAATAAGAAATGTCCGTAAGAGGACATTTACTGTTCTAAAATGGCCACTTTGATAACAGAAGGGTACTTGGTTGAGTTCAAATGGTTGTCTCTTTAGATTAATTCCATGGCCTCTGAGTAGCAGTGAGTTCTAAACAAGTCATTATACTTACAGATGTCAGAAGAAGAGTTTGCCCAGAAAATAGTGCAGCCTAAGGAGATAATAAAAAGGAGGAGAAAAAAATGAATATTTGTGTTGCCGAGGTTAGAGATGGGGGAAAAGACTATGATGTGGCTCAGTCTTGGTTACAGAAAGTTGGGAAACAAATCCAACCTGACCAATCTTAGATCAACATATCATCCTTATTCCTTGGGAAGTAAGGGAAGCTACTTAGAGAAGGTTGCTGAAAGTAGCTTTTAATTAGCTGGTGAATAGTTTTTCAAATTAGCTAAGAAGGCATCTGCAGGGACTTTTTCCCTAGAATTGACTCAAATTCAACCTCCTGCCCCCAAATAGGATGCTGCTGACACTAAGTTCCTTCCTATTTTTGATCAGCTGTTATCTGTGCTATAAAGGGGGTATAGTGAATATTGCTTGGAAGGCTTATTTGCATTCAACAGTCAAAAATCACAACTTGTGGAAAACATCTCTCCTCGTTCTCTCATCCCCCTCTGATCACCAGTGTAGCCGTCCTGTGCATATGTACATCTTTGCCTCTGTTATTAAAAATAGGATCCAAGCAAGCCTTTCAAAATAAGCAAGCATCTTCCTCTGCCAAGAAAATGGTGCTGAGACACTGACTGCTTTCTCATTCAAATGTGCCATGCACACTTCTTTCTGCACCGCACATTTGCTTACAAACCATCTTCACAAGCATGGAAAATCTGACAAGCAATTTTCTGTGGGGACATAAAAATGCAGGATGGAAACTTCTAAACTGCCTGGTCTTTAAGGAGCATTCATCAATTGACTGAAGCTATATCCAGAATTACAGTATCTTGCTGATAGCTGACATAAAACAAATTTGTTACTTAGAGAGGCATGTTGATTGGCTTCATGCTGGGCGTGAATGGAGAAAGACTTCTAGACTCTCTTTTATCCAGATGGAATTTCTAAGTCAATCAAATAAACATAATAATAATAAGGTTAATCTGGTCTTTGCTCATTCAAGAGAGAAAAGCAGAGATGTGGATCTAATTACATAAATATTGTAAAATCAGTCTGCGTTTATCTCTTTCCACATCTCTTTGGTACAGCTCTGGTTCAGCATACATAACACAGTCCTTTTTGGTCTAAATGATTTAATTCTGGGGATAAAACCATTCAAGATTTGTTTGAACAAGAAAATCTTGTTTTCTTTGGAGCATTTTGAAGTCGGCATAATTACAGCGTTGCACATACGATGCTCTGCTTAAGGAGCTGTCAGCATTTCCATATTAAACTTCTATTGGAGGTGGGGGAAGGTTAACAGAATTGCCAGAAAAGAAGAAAAGAGTGTAAAAGAGGAGTCCATTATGGCCTTAAGATTTGTGTTTAAGTTTCTAATCCAGGAGGGATGTTTTGAAATCAAATTGAGCAAAATTAATTTACATGGTATGTTTGCAAAACTCATGTCACTTTTTTCATCCTTTTTTTTTTTATTTTTAAAAAAAGGCATCCCACAATAAAGCCCAGTCATTCTGCTTGCTTCTGCAGTACAGTGCTCTTTAAAGTTAATGCCATTTCCATACAATACCCCCAGTGTAATATGCCTTAGAGGCAGCATAGATTGAATAAGTGACTTGGAGCCAGGGACTCCCAAGTTTATAATTGTAGCCGCTGACTCACTGTGTGGCCTCAGGCAAACCACGTAACTCTCGTGTCCTCATCTATGGTATGGTCTCAATTTTCCATTGTGTTGCACAACATGCAAGGAGCTCTGCTCATGTTCAGTAGGAGCAATGGCAAGTGTGCTGTGGGATCCTCACAGAGGATATGAAACTTTTGCAGCTCCCATTTACCAAGTTCTGTCTCTGTAGTTCAATCTATAGGAGTTCAGTCTTCACTCAGCTGGTGCAGTCGGTAACGGCATCTCCACCTGCGATTTTTGAGTCATGCAAGGTAGTTTGTCTTGATACTGGCAATGAAAAGTTTTCTTCAAGGACTTATGAACCAGGAGGTTGTTTTGACTGAATGTACAGACTGCGCTGCACAGCAGAGCATTTCTGCCCACCTTATAGACACTTATCCAGCTCTTTGCACTTTTCTGTATATTCTCTTCCTTCAATACTTTGTTCTGCCTTTGCGTGCAGAGGAGAAACAATCCCCCTTTACATATTATCCTAGTCATACGGTGAGGAGAACACTGATAGCTTTGGTAGATAGAAGATGAGGGATAGAGATTTTATTGTTTCTGAAGAATAGCAACCTATAAAAGGTAGGTCCTTCACCATAAGACTGAGAAAAGCCCTTTTGTAGCAAGTACTGGCCTGGTGTAGACCTCCAGGAATGATACTGCGTTTGTGTATCGTGAGAATAGAAAGATAAAATTTGAAGATACCATTTTGATCATTACTCCCAGTGTTTCAAATTGCAGGCGAATGTTTACTGGTGAGAAGTTCAGATGTTTCTGCAGAAGGCCTACTACTCAGGCTGCAAAACATCCCATCTCTCAGCCCCTTATAGCCATCTACAGGCCTGTTGTAAAAAAACAAGTATCACAACTGGGATGCTGCTCTGAAAAAGAACGATAAATATTCTGCGGGGCTGCCAGTGACCTGGACCAAGAACAAAGCAGAGGTAGTGAGCCTGAGCAGATCTAGATGGGTGACAGTCATCTTTTCCTACTCTGAAGGGATCACTGTGCATCCCAAAGAGGATCATGAAGAACAACTTGGTTTGGTCCTCTTTGGACAGAGGACTGCAGTGGTTTTATGATTCTGTTTTATGATTCTGTTTTATGATTCTACCCTTGTTGTAGCTTACATGGGTAACATCCCCAGTAGCCTATATCAGGCCAGGACTTATTGAGAACGGGCCCATCTCAGTCCTGCCTAAATGTTTGGGGCTGTACTTACCATGAGCTGCTATTCTTCAGGAAAACTCCTCTTCTTAATTTCCCCTCTACACTACACAAGTAGTCAATGTCACCTTTTGAACACACATGAACGTTTCTCACAGGATCTTGCAGCATGAGCCCTGCAGATTGACTATACAATTTGCAGTGAACCGTATCTTTGGATTTGTTTTGAATGAACATCTACTAGGGTTATTTTCTGTTTTGTCTTGTTTTGTTTTCCATGCCTTTGAGATCTTGCCCTGGGAGAGAGCTTACCTCAAAGGGCACTTTCCATGAAAGATCTTCAGTTTTAGCAAGCAGGGCCCCTCTAAAATCTTCCTAGCTGTTTTCCATATTGCCCCAGTAGTAGCACGGCCAACACCAGCTTAGAGGGTTCCCTGGGAAGTTTCACTGAAAACACCCCAGAGGAGAGGAGACCAGGGAGATTTGAAGGCAACAGTCCAAAAAGTCCGTGTTAGTGCACTGTTGGTGTAAGAAATGTTGAGTGCTGGATGCTGCTGCCCTGTCCCATGAGCCTTTCATACATGTGGAAATGGAGTTGTCACATCTCCGGGTACCTTGGCCACACTCTAGGAAATTGTTCCCAAAGGTTTTTTTTACATGTTAACGTTGAAAAACAACTTTCACAGTAAGAATAAGAGCCTCTACAGGAACAGCCTAAACTGGCTCAAAATCATTTTAAACATTTTGCAAAAATAACCTGCTTTGAACCAGTCATCAACATGGTGAAACTTAAGTTTTTGGTCCCAGATTCCTATCTCTTGAATGGGAATAATAGTATATAATAGCATCTACTATACAGAGCATTATACAAAGCAAGAAATCCCTCCCTGATCAAGTACTCTGTGCCTGATAACAAAATAGCTTTATGACTCTGAGCAGATTTGTCACTTTACAACTCTGAATAGACTCAAGATGTGGATTTGTGTCCTGTCCTTCAACATTCATTTTCAACAAAAATAATGCAATAAAAAAAATGCAATTCAATAAAAAAAATGCAAAATAATTTTTTATTGTGAATGTGGGAAATATTTAGATTTTTTTACTTGCTCTATTTCAATGTTAAGTCATATTTACAAAAGTTGTCAGCTTACTTTTTGGAAGTTATTGTTTGGTTTTCTTATGGTCTTTTCTCATCTTACAGTCTGGGCTTCCCTGTTTGAGTGACTCTCCATTGCTCCTCAGCAGCTATGGAGCTGCTGTTGTATATATTGTACATACATATCTCTGGCTAAAGCAGGTTCTTCTCAAGCTGGTTTGACCTACAGCATTTAAAATTTGCTTAGACCTGACCTGAACAATTTTCAGATCATGTTGACCTAAAATTAAATGTTTTGCTTCAATTCTTTTAAGGGAAAGTTTAAACATTTCAGGAAAGTCAAAATTTTCCTAGAGACAGCATTGTCTTTGTACAAACCAAATTTAATAATAAAAAAATAAAACAAAATGGGAAATTTCTGACCAGCTCCATCTGCCCCTTTTTCTGATGTGATGTACATGCCATGTGGCTATATTCTTTTATATATATATATAAAAAGAAGTAATTTCAATCCATGGGAAACAGAGATGTTTTAATTCAGTGTTACACTAATACAGAGGCGTTTCTTTTGCCAACTAGTCAGTGCTAGCCAGCCTGCCAACGAGTGTAACAAGGTGTGAGACAAGTCTCGTTAAAAGAAAGGTGTTTTACCAAAATCAGAATGGGTGATAACCCTAAAAAGCAATACCTACAAGGCTACTGGGCACTATACAGCAGGAGACCAGTGGAAACAAAAACCATGTTCCTTTCATCTGGAAAACATGTAAAACTGACACCGTGTACCAGATGTTACAGTGTTTTATGGCATTTACAGGGCCTACTGAAAGTAGCACTTGCAAAAAAACGTGCAGCTTGAGACCTCTGGAGTGAAAACAATTTGTACTAACACGGAGGAGCTGCCTCAGCTGCTGCCCTGCTCTGTTCAGGTCTAGGATATCTCGGTGAGTAGGATAAGACTAGAAGACTAGAACATCAACTTCTCCGGTATCCTCCAACAGATCTGAATCTCACAAAATAAAACGATTACGAGATTCATATAGCACTGAGTGACTTTCAGTGAAGAACTACTGTGACACTAATGGCAAACTGACTTTTCAAACATGCTATTTTTCACTTATTTCTTTTGCATAAGACTTCTCCAAAGAGGATCCTAAGCCTTTCCCCAAAGCCTTTCTTATACATAATTCAATTCTAAGCTTTTTCTCTCCTATCTCTTGAATGGGAATCATGGTATATAATACCATTTATTATATACCGCACCCATGTCCCAGTTTTCCCTGTAGCTTTGGATAGCAGTTGGAAGATGATGCAGGTAGAGGAAGAAATGATCTCCCATCATCACTGCTCCAGGGTTCTGCCTTTGCATTAGGCCTGAATCCTGCCAGTCTTGGGTGTGATGGACCAAAAGCGCTGCTGGACCAGAATTTTGGCTGCATGGGTGTCACAAAGTCACCTGGCCTGCTATGAAAAAGATGACTTTCTCTTTAATAACAGATGGTGGTATTGAGACATGAAAATTAGGACATATTTTCATTTGATATTGGAATATCATGAGCATCAGTTATTTTGGGAAGGAGTCCAAAGAATACTTGGAGTCTAAAACTGCAGATGAATCCACGGGTTTATTTTATTGGGTGATTTCAGTTCTGCCAAATATTTGTAGTGTAAAGAAATCATAAAAATTGCTGGTGGTCCTCGCCTGGCGGGTACTTCTCACATATTTGAGACAGTTGTATGAACTGTGACAAGAATGTTTGATCTATTAGCTTAAAAACAAATTAGAGTCTTCAAGAGAAATAAATGAAGTATAGATGGTAGAAATACATTTCTCTTATCTTAGGGAGAACAGGAATTTTTGCCCCTAGGCTTTATTTGCATTTAATTATCACAGTTTGGATTTCCTCTACTGCATGCATGGAGGTTTAGTCTGTCTCATTCCGTCTTCTGTTCTGAAATAACATTAGTACCTGTTAATGATTATCATTGTCAATTATGTATTCTGGTTACATACACATTATAAGAAATATCAGTTTGTTTTAATAAATCTTCAAAAGGCAGCCTAAACCTGTGCCTTATCTCCTTTCTGCTTTGTAATTTATTTATTTTTATGGTTATGATATATGAAAGACACTGCATGTGCCCTGGAACATGCACTGGTGTCTGTTCAGTGCTTGAATGTTGAAATGAGAGACAGGAAGGATTTTATTTAACATATCTTCCAAATGAACAGAGAGGGTCAGGTATCTGCAAGATACATGGGAAAGAAGTAAAGAATACAGGTCTAGGAATCCAGAAAACGCCATCATAGCCATAAAACAGAGAAAACCTAGCTGTACGGTGAATCCAAATAATGTGATGTTCATTAAGTTTCTGAGTAGCTGATGCTCATGGTATAGCAATCTTTCTTCTATTTTTTTTTTTATTTTTTAATTTTTATTAAGCTTGTTATTTGCTAGAATGATAATTTCACTGTAGTCCTGACCTTGGAAAGGACCAACGCTTCCCATTGACTGGCAGGAAACAAGGATAGGAAAAGTTTTTCATTTCATTTTTAAAGTCAATTATATTTGAGAAGTTGTGCAAACTTTTTGTTTACACCGTTTACCCATGCAAGTTTTGGGGGATTGTTTTCATTTGCTGGACTGGCGCTGAAATGTCCTCTCCAAAAGGAACACTTTGACCAGGCATTCTTTATGTGGCCTTCAATTAATAAACAGGAATACGCCTTTCTAAAGCCATGGGGAATGGTTTTTCTGTTTGCTGCTACTGTATGTAACCTAAATGAATGGGGTATTTATATACTGTCCTTTCATCCAGGATATCAAAGCACTTTATAAATATGGTCCAATTGGTCTGATGCGCAACCACTGAATTGTGGCCTTCTCTGAGGTGGCGTGCGGTTGACATTTTGGCTGGCAAAGCACATTGGAACATCAGAAACGGTTAGTTTTTACAGTTGGGATAGGCTTGGAGGTAGAGAGAGACCAACAGAATTCATCTCTAGCACATATCTGCTCCAACACTGGAAAGCAACACTACTATTTAATTTCCAGCTAGGTAAGGTCTGAGCTTGGGTAATAGCATGACCAAAGCATCTCCCACCACTGTATTGTACATTTTAATCTAGCCCAAGTCAGTGGCTATCAGAAATTATTACCATATGGTAAGCTGGTAAGTTGCCACAAGAAAATGAGCTTGGTGGTCCCAAATTAGTTTCATATGGACAGGTGTCTACACCACAAAACCACTGTCATAACTGCTACTAGCTGCTGGCTTTCAAAAGGGAGGTCCAGGACTGAATGGGTGGTGGTAACAAAAGTGACGCTTCTGGAGAGGGTGTCTCAAGACAAGCCATATGAAGGTTCTTCTGGTTCTGTCAAGGTGTTTCTTGGCATGCGTGACTGCTTTAGTTTCCTGAGCTGTCAGCCAACGCAAACGCTCCTCTCCATTGTTATTGTGGCAGCGCTCTCTCTTACCTTCATATTGGGGCCCTCTACCTCTCCTGTGTCTATCCAGACTGTGCTAAATGGATGCCACAAAGAGTTTCAATGTGAAGTGTATATTGAAGGTATTAAGTTCAGACCACACAAGTAGCCTTAAGGTCTTTGGTATGACTTGGAAGAGCCTCCAGGAACACAGGATTGGAAAGACCTTCTGGGTCACTGCATCCAACCTCCTGCTATGGCAGGCTTTCACTTCGTATAATCCTTTTAAAAAGCAGACTAATCTCTGAAAACGTGGATAATCAGGGGAAACCTCAAAAGGCTTCCTAACAAAAAAGAAGGGTGGCAAATCTGTTTTGCATTTCGCTAATATCTTTCATGAAAAACAGTTGTAATGAGTTTTGCAAACTTGGAGTTAAGAACTGACACATCAGTGGGATGGATGAATTATTCTCGATGTTATTAATTTTGGGGGGAGGAAGCATTCGAGTGACAGTAAAAATATGCAACATATACCAATCCTCCTTCAGACAAAGCTCTCAGTGACCTGAGGACTCTGGCACCAAGTAAGGCATCTCAGTCCACACAACCAAATCACTAAGACAGCTGGGAACGCAAATAAGAGTTTCTGACTCTCCATTTACCTATCTTTTAACCACTGAAGCTTAGTCTGATGCTCAAGAGTTTTCATCTCTCAGCTGTACTACTTTCAGAAGAAATAGCGCTGTATTTCTCATCTGCAATAAAATAACATCTACATATACAGTATCCTGCAGGTGAGCAGTGGGTTGCATTATAATAAGGAAAAGCCATGAGCAGGAGACCACAGTTTTTATCTATAGAAAATTTAGCTGAATCATCAAAGAGACATGAGCTTCCCACATTTCCACATCATTAGAAAATTATATCTGACTTCATCCTCAGACTAAGGAAAATAAGGATTCTTTCTGTAGAAAGAACAAGATCCTGGGAAATATACTGTGTTGTGTGTATCAGGGAGAGGTTTTGCTTGCATCTTCAAGCCAAATTCTGTTCTCAATCTTCTTGACTCTTGACTGAATTTGACCTCTCTAATTTGCTAGCACATTTTTTAAGCTTGTAGACATGTAACTGATGGCAGAAAATGTCCCTTGGGCTATTTATCTATCAGCAGATCATGGTATACTTGTAAAGAACATCAGCAGCATTAGGAAGTGGGGAAGGTCATCCCCACAGCCTGGAAGTACCACTGCTTAGACCCTGTTTCGTGTTACTGTTGCTAAGACAAGAATACAGGCCCACCTTTGATCAACACATCTCATAGGCATTTTTTAAATTTGCTACTTCAGGGGCTGATCCAACCCCTACTGTACTTTGGCAAGAATGTGTCTGTAGATTCCACCAGACATTTATGTTAAATTCCAAGCTTGCTAAGTGGATTTAATTCAGCCCTGGAAGAAGGAATGCACACATTCCTTATCTCTTGTGCAGATGCTACATTGGCAAAAGTTAGCAAAATGAGGCCTGCAAATTTGTCTGCAAAACATTTGGAGTTGATATCTTCTAGGAGGAAGAAGAATGCAGAAGGACGAAGTGTGGAGGATGAATGCTGACGCACCCACTTGCACCAAGAAAGGATCAACCTGAAACATTCGGAATGCTTGGAGTAAGCAAATGGGAAGTTTGAAAGCTTTTACACGCCTTTAGCGTGGTGCTATTGAGAGAGGAAGGAAGAATAAAAGTGCAGCTGGCAGTGGAGCCTCTGTTTTTGAGCTATGCTTTTCTAGAGTGGCTCTTTTCATACAGTATCTCTGCAGCACACATGTAAGAAAGAGACAAACTAGATTCAGGCAAAAATACCATGCTTCCTCTGTCAATCTGGCCTTTAATCAAACAGCTTCCTGGCAAAGACCAAGACTTTCTTGTGTTCTGAGGGTGGCATGATGCATCAGGAAGCTTGGGGATGCAGAGAAATCTGCATCTGTGGGGAGGGTATGAGCCTTCGGAAGGTGCTTGATTGCCTCCATATGGGTGCTTGATTCTGTCATATGGTGCATCAGCTAAGAAATTAATGTGATGTGGGACATTTCAGATGGAAGTTTGTATCCCATCTTTAGAACAAGCTGCTGTGGAGAGGCCTGAGGGAGGGACTTGTGCCACGTGGTTCATGTAGGGCTCAGCAGGATTGGAAGATCTCACCCCAAAATACTAGGTCTCAGTGGTGCCTGCTGCAGCTTTGTTGCATGTTTTCAAAACACTTTATTAGTTTCATCTTTGAGACTTGTGTTTGCTGCTTTTTTGGTCTAACAGATTTGCTATTATCTGAGCCACAATAATCTGAGATGGAAATTAAGCTTAGATATTTTTCCCTAAGGTCTATTTGGAGGTGGATGTATTGGGGATATCTGCTCTTCCTGGGCACCCTGCAAATTGAGGTTTGTCTCTATTGTGGATAATTCAACTTCAGGCAGCCTTTTTTACAAGTGCAGCTTCCAAAATCTTACAGTCTCGCAGCTATGTGTTTAAACACTTTGCTGCGCTTGGATCTTGGAGAACAGGGATAAATACCAAATTTGGATTTCTCTCTCTACCCAAAACTCCAACCCGTTCAAGACTGCGGTGCTTGGATTACATTATAAATGACAAAATTCAGGATAATGACAATGTTGGTGTGCACGTCTTGGCTGACTCACCAGACTGCTCCACATTTGGATTTTTAATTCAGGCCCTGTCTCTAATTATAATGTCAGAAAGACTGGCCAAGTGCGGTGCCTCCATTTGACATATACAATGCGTTGGACTCTATATTTTATTCCAGTCCTCTGCCTCTATTACACTGACAGTATTAGCTGCAGCAAGAGTTATCCAGGGATACTTTGGGGTGCTTGCAGTCATTTGCTGAGTTGTATAGGCTTCTTCAATGCCCTCTGAGAGAACGAGCATCCATGTCGTCTTGAAACACGTTTCCTGTCACCCTGTCTCACTGCTGATGTGGTAGATATATATGTACATATATCCATTATATACATATAGAACAGATGTATAGAGAGAGACGGGATTTTTCTTTTTCACCTTGGAAGACTTAATACTCTCCCTTCTAAGACTTGATCTTTCATGCGTTTGCTCGTTGACTCATTTTTGGTTGTCGGCAGCCGCTCCTCAGTTCTTCCTCATAGCCGCTTCGCCAGACTGTCTCTCATTGCATTCCTGGTGGCGTCCAGGCTCCTTCTGACCCTGGTCTTCTAATAGCCTTGGTTAGCACAGACTACCCAGCTGGCTGCCTTCCTGACTCTCGCGTCTTGTTATAGACAAAATGCCGTCTTTTTACAGTTTGTCTCTTTCCATAAAGTTAATCAAGCAGCCTTCCTTTTACAAGGCAGCTGACCCTTTGGTCTTTTTTCCTTTTGGCATGCTGAAGATTCCTGATGCTGCCAGAAATCCCCCACATTTTTTTTTAAGGCAGTCCCTTAAGTAAAGCAAGCAGCTCCCGTAGGAATAAGAGAAGTTTCTTGGCATCTACAGGAACTGTCCGCGACAGGGTGTGTATATTTTGCCCTGAAATAACTTCCTCTTGCCATTAAAAGACATTATTGGCGCTATCTATATCTTTTTATTAGAGATGAATCCAAAGCGTGAGGCTGGATCCGAACATGGTCAAACCATAAGGTTGCTTAAAGTCAGGAGTCCGATCTGGATCAATGCTTTTTAGCTTGAGCAGCTCTCTGGTTTGTGCAGTGCAACAGAAAAAACATCACCATGGCCTTGGGAAAGCTGCTGACATGATTAAGAAGTTGCGTGGTAAAGGCTTGTCATCAAAATCAACAAACCTGAAGGCAAACTGTAACCTGGGGGCATGAGTAATCGTGGCCCCTGCACGGGCAAACTTTCTCTTTTCAGTAATCACCAGGTTTCATGCACGAAAAGAAAAAAATGCAGATGAAGTGCAGAACAAAATTTTGTTCTTCTTTACTGAGGAAAGGGAGATTGTCCCCTTCCTCGGACTGAATCTGCCTGCGTCTTTGCTGCATACCACACTGCAAATGGTGGCTTCTCATTTCATTAATTGACAGACACCATCCCCTTCACATTTCCAGGAACAGTCATTTTCTTTTCTCAGGTTTACTCAGTGGTTCTTACTGAGGTTTACATTTTTCCACACGTGTGCTGAGAATAAACCTGCTTCTACAGTCTCATCGCATGTGCTATGACAAGTTTTGATAATGCAGTTCCTAAACTATTTCATTTCTGGGTCTTTCTCCCTCTGCAGCTGTACCAACTTTAGCTATTTACTCCTTCTTTTGTTGCAGACTTGCCCCATTTCCCAAATGCCACAGGACTTTCTGAACGGCAGCATTTCATTCCATTTGTCTCTCTTTTTTAAGGGGCTGATCTGTCTTAAAGAGATTTTTCTCATTTAAAAATAATTTTGCTGTGGTTTCACAGTCAGCATGCTTTTCACAGCACCCACCCCCCAAAAAAAAGGGAAAAAAAAAAGTCTACAGGCTTATTTCACTGGCGTAATGACACCAACGCCAGTGGAATTATTCCTTTTCTGCATCAGGATATATGAGGATCTGATGTTTCACTGAGCTCATAGGATGGACCAGAAGGTTGTCTCTATCAGGTCAGATATGCTCTCTCTGTAGGACTATAGTCATCTGCTAGCAGAACATAGCTACCTCAACGGTGAAGACTAAGAGCATATTTAACACAGAGAACAAGGCGCAGCAGCACAGCACAAGCCGTTAGGAATGTAAGCAAGGACTATATTGAAATCACTGAAATCGGTGTTGCTCTTTGCCTTGTGGAAACACTTGGGAAGCACAGCCAAATTCAGGGCTCCAGCCTAGCAGAGGAGCAGCCGTGAGGGCAGTCTCGGTTCCCGGGCGCGTATCGTCCCAGGGACAAACAGCAATCAGACTGTGGGCCAGCCAGAACGCGAGCCAGGCAGAACTAAAATATCCCTGTTGGAGTGCAGTCCCACGAGGCCAGTGTTATGTCTTACCAGAAACAAAGAGAAGAGCACATTTCCAGTCTCAAAGACTTTTCTGCCCCATTAAGGAAAGACTCTAGACTACAATTAGAAAAAAAAAAAAAAAAAAAAAAGACAAAAACAAAAAAAGAGAGAAAAAGAGACACAGTCACAGCACACCCATTTGCAGCCAAAATGCAGCCTAAAAAAAGGTCCTTCTCCCAGAAGATGTTCTCCAGTACCTCTTCAGGCTTGCAGCTCTGGGTACCTTTCTCACGAGGATGAGAATGTGTCTCTGGAGAGGGACTAGCCCTCCCTGAGACTCAGAGATGTTGGGTAAATATTGACTCACAGCAAGGAGTGGCTGAATGACTCCTTCGTGTCCTGTTGAGATGTCTCCCTCCACCCAGTGGAAGTGTCTAAGCCCACCCAACACAGCCAATAATATCAGACAGGAATTAGTACCCACGCTGTTCAAAGGATGTGAACTCTGATGAGGACAAGAGAGCTTCTGTCTCTGCTATGCGAGCATGTTTGTTTGCTTTTCGATTGGGTTGACATCTTCTGCAGTCCTTTCTTCAGGGGAACACGAGGTGGGAAGTGGGGAGGGATGAGGACATGGGAAGCTTCTAGTGCTATCCCTCCATCCTTGTCATGCACCCTGAATTCTCAGGCTACTGGTACACACCTGACAAATGTATCACGCAAGACACAGTTTATACCATAGCAAGGGCCTTGGGTTCATGAAATCGGTGCCCCAAGGGCACATTCAGAAGGCAGTGACTTTATGAGAATGGGTAGCCAGAAGATACAATCTCAGCTGTCCAAATGTTGCCATCTCCAAATTCAACTGTAAAGTGATGTGGACTACATCCTTAAACCTGCTCAGATTGTAATCTGAGGGTAATAAAATAAAGCATGAAGACAACTCAGGAATCAAGTGACGGTGTCCCTGACTGCAGTTTGAGTGGATGTCACAGACATTTGGGTGCCTTATGGCTAGTGTGATTTAACTAGAAGGAGGGGAAGGCTAAGTTTAATGTTGCAGCACATGTCTTGGTTTCATTTCAAAGTCTGCTACAGAATCCCGAACTGGGTTGCTGTGCCAGCCTGTAACAGAAATGATATGTTTGTCCTTCACTGAGCTGTCACAAGGCTTAAGGCTTGAAGGTTTCAAATCTGATTAAACATCTTGGAGGAAAAGGGCTGCATAGGAATGAAAGTATATTCTATGGATCTCTTTATGCATGTTACATTACAAAAAGCATATTGCACACTATATTTATATATTTCAAAACTGGGCACTGGGTTACATTTTCATTCCCCAGTACAAAGGCAAAAGCATTCCAAACAAAGCAATGTTGTTTCAACAAAGCAAGGGTTGAAATCTCTCCAGGGCTTCATTCTGTCTCATTTAGATCGGGCATAAGATCTTAAAGCAGACTCTAGTGGTCGGCCGATCATATTCCCCTGGGAAATGACAGAGTGGTAATTCAAAAAGGGTAGTGAAGTACAGCATTGTCTTGGTCTGCAGGACTGTTCTTCAATAAAACCAGAGGCTCACCCGGCTTACAGGAGAACATTTTGTTCCAAAGGAGCTGTGGCTCTTCATTAAACAGAAGAATTCACCTCCGGCTAGACTTGGGTGTAAAATGAAAATGTTATTGGAGACAAAATGTCCTTGTGAAGACAGCATTTCCATGATTCCTGCCACGTTTGCCTGGGCATATCTAGTAGCTAGATCGAAAGGTACATCTTTAGGGCACTGACTCTGCACTGTCCGCGTCTTAAAAACTTCACTGAGCCTTGGACGTGGTTTCAGTCCAGGTCAGGAGACCTGAGGAGGGTAATGGACAGCTTGGGTCCTGTCTGACCATGGGCTGGCACTCATCCACTTTGCAGTGAGGACCCAGATTAGATCATGAGTGAGTCTAATCTTTTAGGACTTTCCCGAAAGCTTTTCTAAATCTTTTATTTGGAGTAAACAAGTTCTCTCACATCTGACACAAGACATTGGGAAAGAATCCCAGAGTATCTAAATACAAAGAATTATGAGAGATGCCTCCTCCCCTCCAACTCTCCCAACACACTTGGGTAACCTCAGAAACAGCTAAGATATGGTAGGGTCATTCAGGGAAATAACTCATGTCCAGACTGGCTTAATTCAGGTGTTCAGATATGGATATCTGCCACCCAGTTTAACTTTGTAGGCTAGATGTAGCCTATGTGGTTCCTCATTGTATGAACAAGAGAAAAAAACACCTCAGGCTGTGCAGTTTCAGGGGATTTTTGTTACAAGATTATTTTCCTAAAAATGGCACCATCCCTCTGGGGATGAAACATACTGGGAAATATATGAAAATTTAATGGAATCAGTGAGTTAGTTTCAACTTTTCTCATATACTTAAGGCAAGATCATTCCCCTGACATCTTCAAATCACCTAGGGACTCTTTATTGCACAGCCAAAGTGTCCACCTTCAGCTTGACAAACAGGTTTTGGGCTGCAAACTTTTAGGTTAGTGAAAGAGTCAAACTAATCTTGCAGAGGTGCTCTGTTGTGCAGCTTATGATGGCCTCCTACACAGCCTCTCTGGTTTTCACCCAAATATTGCTCACCAAAGATGATAAACAGCCTTGGTCCTGCTCAAGGTGGGACAAGAAAGTCTTCTATTATCTTCCCTTATATTTACATACTAAATTTCCAGAGTTTGAGAAATGTTTGTGGATAAGGACTTCTGAACTATTGGTCTGCTGTGGTATAAAATTCTTATACACATTGTGAGACTTAGCAGAAGCCTTGTGCTGCGGCAGTTAGACAGTAACATACATAGGGAAAGACAAGCCTTAGAAAGGGCCAGTCTCACCTAAAACTTAACGCAAGTTCAGGATAATCCAGGCTGGATGTAGTTTGTTCCATTAGTCAGCCCAAGAAGAGCCATATGGGTAATAGAGGTCTGTCCACTGCTGACTGAACAGTGCCCTAGCTGGACACTTTGTCAGATTCTGAAATCTCTTTGACTCATGTATATTGAATTTCTAGGCTTGACTCACTGAGTAAGAAAAACGTAACACTGGATGGTATGTCTCCTACTTTTCCTGGAAAAAAAAAAAAAAAAAAAAAAAGAGCAGATTACTACATTTGATTAATCAACATTTGAATTTGCTTTGAAAGTTATGGAGCACATATATAAAGAAATTAAACTAATCTCAACTCAGCAAAGAAAAAACGTGTCTGAACTTCCAAGATGCATTATTAGTATGACTTTTTTTTCTATAATATTCTTGGTTGCCTCGCAGTTGTGTCCCTTTTGCGTCTCTTACAGCCTACTGGGTTTCATCTTCTCACTGGCTTGTTCTAGGGTTATGGGTGTTGGGAAATGCTACTGGGAGAGGTACAGGCTGTACACCCAGGGTGGATTTGGAGAAAATGGTATGTGAGTAATTAGTCTCAAAAATCTGCTGATCTGCTGTGTAAATGGGAATACTTTCTCACACACTGTGAAACTAACCTGAGAAACTCATTGCAATAGGAGTTAAGGCCAAAACTTTGTCCAAAAAAAGAAGAGAGGAGAGGAGAGGAGAGGAGAGGAGA
>VZSV01000056.1:334386-385185 GCA_013398735.1 Nothocercus julius | reverse complement strand
GAGGATGATCCGGGGCCTGGAACATCTGCCCTATGAGGAAAGGCTGAGAGAGCTGGGCCTGTTCAGCCTGGAGAAGAGAAGGCTGAGAGGAGACCTGATCAGTGTCTATAAGGACCTCAAGGGAGGCAGCGAGGAGGATGGGACCAGCCTCTTCTCAGTGGTGGCCAGCAATAGGACAAGAGGAAATGACCACAAACTGAAGCACCAAAAGTTCCACAGGAATTTAAGGAAAAATGTCTTGACAGTGAGGGTGACTGAGAGCCCTGGAACAGGCTGCCCAGAGAGGTTGTGGAGGCTCCTTCTCTGGAGATCTTCCAAACCTGCTTGGACACAGTCCTGAGCCACCTGCTGTAGGTGACCCTGCATGTGCAGGGGGGTTGGACTAGATGATCTCTAGAGGTCCCTTCCAACCTTAAGCATTCTATGATTCTATGATTTGTAAGCAATTTACTTTCTAGATCCATACACAAAGTGAGTAATCTAGCCCACCTAACTTTGGCCATTTATGAGTTAGTTAGCCAGTCTGAGGTAGCTAACTAGGTCCCACAAGAAATGCTGATTGGAAACGGATACTCCACAGAATGGTTCTCCCACACTTCTACAGATACTTTGGGATGAGTTGTCCCAGGTGGTCCTTCTTTCCCTGATGGAGCCCCATTGAGTGGCTTGTGCTGGATGCCAGCTAAATGGCTAATGGTAGATGAGAAGAATCCTATGCAATGTGCGGGTCAGAGGAAAATCATGCCCTTGCTTTTCCCTTGTGGTTCATAGACCTTTCCCCTGTTAGCTGACAAAAGACTAAGAAATCAGTGTTTGCAGATATTTGACTGCAAGGCAGATAAAATCAGCAGGCAAACAAAAGCAGCTAAGATAGCCAAGACTGACTGAAAAGATAAGTCCGTGCTCTTCTCATACAGACAAATGCCTTTAAAATAACTTAAATTTCTCCATTCTCACAGTTCTGCTCATTAATCTTTTGCTAACATCCGTCATCATGGGTAGACAACACACGAGGAAATTCTCAACTGAAGAGAGAGTTCTGCTCTCTCTCTCTACCATATCACCTGCTACACCTATCTACTTACAGTCCTAAGAGTATTTAATATCCCAAAGTCCTCTCAAGGATGGGAACATAGAAGTATTCCCTTATTACCTGCAGATGGGGAACACAGACATGCAGTCACTTTCTGTTGAAGAGATCTGGAGTAGATCAGGGCAGTGAATATCAGGCATCCACTGTTTCTAATCTGGACACCCACCTAATTTTTAGGCACCTGAGGTGGGATTTATGTTTTTAAATTTAGACATTACCAGTGCAAAACATTCAAATTCAAGTCAGTTATCCTAAGTTAACCTCATTTTCCATCATAGTCGGCAAAGAGATAAGGACATTCACATTTGTAATTCTAGCAATAAAGGTGTTATTTATCTGACCTGCTGGCAGAAGCCTGCTTTAGAATGAAGTGTGTTAGACACTAGACCTGCCTATTTAATCCATTGACTATAAAGAAAGACTAGGGAACTGTATGAGAGTAAATATCTGTACCATAGACTGCTGAGCTAAAGATGATGTGAATTCCATTCTAAGTAACTGGTCTTCCTGAAGGATGAAGCTAAGCTCCCTGGGCTCTCAATGGGAAGAATTGACTCTAAAGCTGTTCACAGACAACTTCTGTGTCAAAGCCCTCCCTTTGAGGACTTTCCCTGTATATAGCACCAAGCTTTCAGTATTTTTTTTTTTTCTCTACACACTTACAGTTCAGTTATTTCAATGAACTGGATCTCCATCCTAGGTTTCTGGGTGCTAGACTATTTTCCCTAGGTAGTGAACTATTTTTTTCCAAGCTACAAATCTACCTTGAACAGTCAGTCTTTGTATGTGGGGGATATGACACCTACTTCTGTAGACTGTATGTCCAGGAGGATTCTCAAAGACCACGCACAAGCGGCTTGCTATGTTTAGAGAAGGTTAGTATACCTCAGCACCTCTTCTTCAGTATCTTTCTTCTCTGCAGGCATCTATCCAGCCTCACTTAGCTAAATATCTGTCTGGAAGCTTATATGGAGAAACTATTTGATTCCCCTGTTTCCTGCCTTAGGAATGAGTGTGTTCCTGGGTGCTCCACTTGAGAATGTCGTCTGCTGGGGATGTACCCAAAAAAAAAGAACAAAGTAAACATGAGATGCAACATATAAATGAAACAAGAAAAATTAAAGAGGAAGTAAAAAACATTGAATTGTCCTGTCATGTATAAGAAGGAATTTTCTCATCTTGTATCATGCTTCATCATGTTTAGGACCTGCATATTCCTGGGTTGTCTTGAAAGCCCTGGATTTTTATCCATGGAGAAAAAACAGTTGACCCTAGTTGACCCTCCATGGAGCAGGGTGAGGTTTGGCCTAAATCTTCAGTGGTCTTTTCCAGCCTCAGCAATTCTGTATTCTGTGATTTTAGTTGTGAGTTTGGCCTTCAGACATTGAGCAGCATGGCCAGATCACATCCAGACAAACAGTCGTTTTGGGTGTGCATACCAGGCAGCCAATCTTAGTGGTGCAATAACTTCCACATGTCTTGGATATGTCCTGCACATATGCCCAGACTCCCATATGGAATTTCTTAGATGGAAGTATGGGAGCCTGATCAAGCTGCGTGAGGTGTGTTTAAAAGGCAGCATGGCGTAAATAAATCTTAAGGGAGGATTAGAGAGATGACAAGGCTGTGGCTTCTGATAGGGAAGTCATGCTATGTTTGGAAAGATTACAGCTAAAAAGAAGAGCCTTTGGTGACCAGATTTTTGTCTGTACTTTTTGTCTCCATTGGTTACTTGTATTTTAATACTGATTACCCATTTAAAAGAGATTTGTGATTGTTATTTGTCATGCTGCTAAACCAGTTTACCTCAAGATTTGTTGAGCTTCCTCTGCTCTCCTATGTATGGAAAAACATTACACTTAATTTGGTGTGTTTGGCCAGTGCAGATGGGGATTAGCCATGCTATATATGGACCATAAACACTGTTTTGGTTAACACTACAGTTGAGCCAAACCTGAACCTTTCATCTCGCCCTTTGCAAACTTTGGTGGTTTGGATGGAGACAGAACCTGGATTTGAACTCCGCTTTATTTTTGTTTTTGTTTTCAGAAATCCAAAGCCAATCAATAACTCTTTGGAAAACCAACATCCAGCATCCTCAGTCCACCTCTAGCGAACATGGATGGAGTGTCTATGTAGGCAGGAACTTTTTGTTGGGAAGAAAGCCAATAAACAAAGGAAGGAAACTGTTTCAAGGAACCTGCAGTAATTTTCCATAAAAATCTCAGTGACATAAGGGCATGCTGAATTTTGTATCATAATCCCCTTCAACCATCATATGTGTTTGGTTAGGAAAAACATGGTGGTCTCATGTGGAACAAAGATGGACTTTTGTCAACTGAATGGTTAATTGGTTTAGTAATAGCAACGACAGGGAAAACCTTCATTTCATTTGATTCACAGTCTCATTTTGCTATCTAGAATAGCAAAGCAGCTTGTAAGGAAAATAGATTTCTCACAACACCAGATTTTTTAGATGCCAGAAATAATAATAGTATGGTGTTAACACCTCTTTATTTGGCTTTCTCTAGGTTGTCTTAACCTGGATAAATCTATTAATTTGTGTCTTTTTGTCCACAGAAGTGCCTTAAAATTTGTACTTACTTGCAGCAGAAGTAGTTCTAAAACCCATCTGGCCAACCTGACCATTCTTGTAGCATCTCACCACCTTTTGTGTAATGTGTTCCCAAAGCTAAAATAAAGATCCTCGGCATGGTTGAGCAATTCCACTTATCCAGATCTTTGGGGCTGTTGAAAAGCTAATATTTCCTGTTAAGTTTCTGGCTTTCAAAATTATTATAAAAACAGGATCATCCTTGTGTTATAGTATTTATCAGCTGGGCAGCAGTGGGTACTAGACCTTGAACCGCAGTCTGGCTCTCCAAGTCTTGCAGAAGTCAGCAGTTCCCCAGAAGCTGCTGTATTGTCCTAGGCTGTGTATGTGGGACTCAGTACAAACAAAAGTCTTTCTAATGTCTTCAGTGGACATTTGATGAGCTCCACTGGACTACTGTCAGATTGGGATGGGTGTCAAGCCAGGATGCACAGTGTCAACACTTTCTTGCTCAGGCTCTTCTTTGTTGTTTTTTTTTTGTATCTATCTGAGGCAATTAAAAATCTCCAGGTAGGAATCTACACCCAGTTTCAACTTGGTAAACTCTGTCATGTCTCAAAGCAAAAAATAAAATTATTGAGCAGTCTAATACACCAACGAATTTTTGCTGCTTCTGGTGTTGACTGATCCTTTTTAGATAGAGCACCAATTCTGGGAGCCACTATGAAGAAGTGATTAGCTTTGGCTCCAGGAGCCAACCCTCACATCTCTACAGATCTGAATCACAGAATCACAGAATGGGTGAGGTTGGAAGGGACCTCTAGAGACCATCTAGTCCAACGCCCCTGCTCAAGCAGGAACATGTGGCACAGAGTCGCATCCAAGCTGGTTTAGAAGATCTCCAGAGAAGGAGACTCCACAGCCTCTCTGAGCAGCCTCTTCCAGGGCTCTGTCACCCTCACAGGAAAGAAGTTCTTCCTCATATGCAGATGGAACTTCCTCTGTTTTAATTTATACCCATTACCCTTGTTCTTCCACTGGCCACCACCAAGAAGAGTTTGGCCCCATCCTTCCTACACTCTCCCCTCAGGTATTTATACACATTGATAAGACCCCCTCTAAATCTTCTCTTCTCCAAGATGAACAGGCCCAGCTCACTCAGTCTTTCCTCTTAAGACAGATGCTCCAGTCCCTTAATCATCTTCATTGCTCTACGCTGAACCCTCTCTAGAAGTTCCACATCCCTCTTATACTGGGGAGTTCAGAACTGTCTATCTTCATATGATAGATGCTGCAGTCCCTTAATCATCTTCATGAATGAATGAGTTAGGTCACTGTGATTGAGCTCAACAGCTGGTTGGCACTTCACAGTAGGTAATTCAGGCTAGCTAATATATAGCTATGTGATGTCAACCAGACAAATGCTGAAGCCAGTGCACAAACTTTATAAAGAATGATAGTCCAAGGTTATTTTATACCTCTAATGCTTAGTTGCACATTTACCTAAAACATGCACCTGTCTTCAGTATATCTTTCCTTTTCTAGCCAGCCTACAGAGAGTATCACTACAAGATAATGAAATTCTCCCTTGCTCCAAAAAGGCCTAATCTCACCGCAACTACAGCAATCAATTGTCCATATATTTAAGCTCATGTGTTCCTCAAGAATCACAACTTATCTTTCTTGCAGACTCTGAGCCTTGCACGCCTGATGCTCCATCTGCTGTCACATCACCACCGACTTCTGAAGACCCTGGGCCTTTCACAGCTCCAGCATCACCCTCCTCTTCCTCTGACCCTGGTACTACAACATTTTCACCACCATTACCTGCTTGTGTCACAGCTCTACATCCCAAACTGCCTCCTATCCCACCATCCTCTTCTGCTGCCACCATTCACCTTCCTTCTCTTCCTGCACCACCTGCCTCAACTCCATCCCTACACCCTGGACTTTATTTGCCAGTAGTCCCACCTGGAAGTGCCACCCTTATCAACTGGCTGCCCTTCCTTGCTTCAGCAACTCTTGCCACCATTCGAGGGAAGGAGGAAGACCAGCCACCTGCAAGAACGGGCTCCCTGGATGACGTGAAACGATGCAGCAGCACATCCCCGCAGCTCTCGCAGGAGGAAGACCACCAGCCAGCACCCCTGGGAGACGGGGCTCCCGAGGCTGCTTCCTCATCTTCATCCCACGGCATGCCTCTGACCTCAGAGCAGGCATCCGCAAACGTGAGCGACATCCTGGTCGAGCTGCGGATGATGAACAGCCACCTCTCCGTCATCGCTCGGGCCCTGACCCGGCTAGCATCATCACTAGCACCGCAGCAGGACTCGTCGGGCACCCCACCGCCTTAATGCAGGGCTCTCCATCGCCTCAGGGTACTTTTGAGAGCTGGTGTTTGCCATTGAGACCTGATGGTGGAGTCAAGAAGGAGGAAAGGGACTGTATGAAGAGCTTCTACCTGCCACCATGAGCTGTGGCAGCTTGCTGTGCTTGCTGGTACTGACCATGTCTCCCCTGTGGGTTTTTCTGTTTGTGTATTTCCTCCTTGTAAATGGCTGCATATATTAAAAAATAGTTTTGTGGTGAAGCTAATGAAATTGTTTATATTTCTTACATTCCTTTCAGATGTGCTTGCTCCCCTCCTCTCACCCAATAGCCACATTAACACTTGCAGAAATTGGTGAGGTCTCACACAGGGAATGCAGAGAACCTGAAGCAGTGAGAAGTTGCCCAGGATAAAATGCTCAGGGAAGTGACAAAAGCCCTCTGAGCAATGTGAGGGGACCCAGACAAGAATGAGCACAATGAAAATCTAGAAAAAAGTCCCTAATTTTCTCAAGCCAAGCTGTGTGGCAGTTCCAAGCTGGAAAGTTTCCCAGTGCACTAAATCACCATGGTTATTGTAATTACCGGCACAGGTAAGGAACATAATAAACTGCTCAAAATGCAAAGTAGTTGTCTAAGCAATATTTGGTCTGAACAGCAACCAAACAGCCTCTTCAACTCCTTGTCCTGCACGAGTGCATTAACGGAAGGCAGCGGAGCCCTTAGTGGGAGGTGATCCATTGTACTTGCCAGGGATGCCTGGGGTCCTTCAAGGGCATGGATGCACCAAGCTAATTAGCAACTCGCGTCTTGCCCAGAGCTGCTTTGCGCATCCTGGTGATAGTCTGCAAGTGTCCAACACTCAAAACGTTATTTTCCTGGCTGTGGGAGCAGCAGGGGCTGATCCAGGCTATGCAGCTGACGAGTCTTTCATTGCAGCGAACTAAAAACAAGCAACCGCTCACGGCAAATGAGAGAAGAGGAAGATCTCTGAAGATCAGTACGATCTTGGCTTAAATTAGCCATTCAGCCCTCAGATATCAGGATCTGAGGACATCTCCAGGAAAAACCCAGACAAACAGACAGATCACCAGATAAGATTAAAGAGGAAGTATTCTGTCTATTTGCAAATATTTCTGTTACAGATGAACCTAAGCCACAAAGATTGAATGAATATACAAACTTCCCCAAAGCTCAGGTGTATTTGAATTTGAGGTTTTAGTTACTGTACGTATATTTATATATAAACCTATTCATATTTTTTTGTGTCTGTGCCTGAAAGACAAAACAACTGCCCTGTTCAATCATGTTCTTTTCTAGAGCTGATCAGAATTTTTCTCCTCTGATGTGTTTGGCAAAAAAAAAAGGGAAAGACGTTTCATAGCTGTCCATCATTACTTTTTAGTTTTATGAATTTTAACAAAACAAGATAAAAGGAATTTCTTAAAATGATTCTGGCTTTTTATTTCACTGTTGTATGTAGTTTCCACAGAATGAAAAAGTAAGATTAAAGAGATGTTTTCACTTTTGCTCCTTTCATTCAGGAAATATAAGACAGGAAAGAAAGGGGAAAGTTCTGTGGTTAAAAAAAAAAAAAAAAAATCTTTTCTAATTTTTACCTCTTTTTTCCTGTTTTAATTTTACCTTGACAAAAAATAAATATTGTCCCACTCTCGCTGTTTTACTGATCTATGCAAAGCAAGTTGCAAATCCTCATAAAGACATCTTCATTTAACAAGGTTTTTTTTTTTGTTTTTTTTTTTGTTTTTTTTCTGTCAGCACCAATCTCAAAGAGTTTATGGACCCAATAGCAATGCTGACAGGCTGGCTTAGAGCACAAAAGTGCCATCATTTTCCATGACCCTTGATATAATGTTTCACAGAGATTTTTTTTTGAAAAGGTGACCTTTACTATCCAGACCTGAGATGCTCCATAAATTCCTTGTTCATGGACCAAAAGCTTTGCCATCACTGTAATTGTCTGGCTCTGAGCTCAAGTATCCTGAAGTCATGGGGCAGTTGACATATCCAGGTACAAAACAGGCATTATCTTATAGAAACCTGCTAAATCTGGTCATCTCATTGAAAACATGTTCCCAGTCAGTTCTTAGCAGAAAGATCCTCATGGTTTGCTTGCTCCTCTGCTTTGCTCATGACAGGTGTCTCACAAGTTCTTCATTTTTTTGCTTCTCTGCCTCACAAAAGACAAAACATTTTGCCCCTTTCCTGAACAATTCTGGAGACATTTTTCTAAGTTCAAACACCGGTTCTTTAATACCCATAAGGTATATATAAGGACATATCAGCAAAGTTTTTCTTGATTTACCCTACTGCATTCATGAAGCAGCCACTAACAAAAATCTAAGCAGAGTCTTCCAGATCTGCACAACATATGCAACCCTATGTTCTTGAGCAGGAAACTTCAAAACATCCATCTGTGGAGCTGCTGATGCTTTGGGAACCAACACTGGGTTTATTTGATAAGCACTACGAGCCCTTGTGTGGGTGCAACAATTGGCTTGAGAGCCAAGAAGACGGAGATACCCCCTGGCTGGGGTAGGGTTCTGCTGAGCTGAGCACCTTGGTCCCAGCACAGCTGAGCAAAATGAGGCCAAGGCTCTGCTGAGCCCTTGCCCTTTGGCAAACTGCACTTCTGCTAATTCTCACACCAGATTTGTAGCCTGTACCAAGCTCTGAGCAATCTCCTCGTTGGTGGCATCTGGGCCCACTAGTTAAGACCCAGCTCAGGCATGTCGGTGTGGCTGCTGTGCCGCTCTGCTGCAACCAGGCTCCATAACCCCTGGCAAAGAGTCCAAGGCACCTTGCTCGCTAAATTATTCATTTTGGTTCAGCTCAGAGAGCAAGAAGCTGAAAGGTATAATGTTTTCACATTTATGTTCAATGTCCTGTGTAGAAATAACCTGGTGAGCTCACACGTCGGTCACTGTTAAATTATTAAAAATCCCCTGTTGTCCTTCACTTTCTTGAGGCAGCTTCAGTCTCTCCTTTTCTGCCTCTTCCAGAGCCCTGTCATTTTTGAAGCGTGGCTATATATTCATATAGCAAGAGTCTTTCTGTAATTGGCAGATGCTTCTTTGGATTTCTACTACACAAATCAGAAACACAGCAGATAAGAAAATGTAAAGACTCAAGGATAGGTTAGTATTTTTGGAATCAACACTGGTAAATATCATACCTTGTTCTGGCTCTGCAATCAAAACTGTAAATATGCCAGTCTCGTATTTCACAGGTGCTTTATAAACACATTTTGAGGATGGGTTTCAAGTCGCTTCATCTGTCTAATATTTGGTTCTGCAAGTTCCTCTGTAGTTGGGAGTAATTGCTTCCAGAGTGCGACTGAGCCCAGCCTGAGAATCATATTTAAAAAAGTAGGATGAAATGCCTTCTGGAAATGACCATTACTGACTCTAGTTTAAGTCAGATCTTGTCTTTGGTAATGGAAGTTCATTTCAAACTGGTAAAGTGCCCATATATCACATATCACACTTGGTAGACATGTGAGAAGCTGGAAGGGGGAAACTGGAAGCTTGGAAGAACAGGACTGGCAGTGAAACTAGAAACCTTTGCTACATATCCAGCCTTATTTCTCCCCTGGGGCAGGGAAAGAGCCTGATCCAGGAGAGCACCCAGAGGCAACACCCAGGCCATTCCTTCCTCTCAGAGATTTAGCTCCTCAGGATGTGGACCTGGAAGCCTAACAGCTTTATGCTCTTTGGCTGATGTGCTCAGTGTCCGATACTGCAGCAGGAATGATTTAAGGAGGCAGCAGGCTGTACAACATTGTATTAAACTGCAACTCAAGAAGGTGGGAGAAATCACAGTTTTACCCAGGGAAAAGAGGAGGCCCGGTTGTTTTTCACTTCGTGTTGCACGCATTGTTCTTCCGTACTTCCACCCACATTCCCTGTCACAAGGCTCAAGTTCTCCAGTAAAAATAATTAGAAACAAAGCAAAACAAACAGCAACAACAACAAACAGTGCTAGGGAATGCATTGCTTCTGCACCTTCACAGCTGCAAGTTGGCAGCATGGAGAGCCTGCTGGCGGTGATCCCTCTGATAGAGAGGACAACACTACAGCATGTCTTTTGTGGGAAGCATTATCCTAGTATAGTCCACAGATGCTCTAATGGACCATACATCTCTGACAAGCAGCCTATAGCCAGAGCCTCCAGCTTCCTCTTGGACTTTCCACTAGAGCATCTTGCAGAGTGGTTTGGGCTTCTGTCAGTTTTTTCCCCAATTGTGAGCAAAGAGCCTGGATGCCTGTGTCAGAATAGGACGCTTCACACAGCTCCTGTGAGCCATGAAATCCTCCGCTCACTCAAGCCACAGGATGGAGCATAAATGCAGCGTTTGCACGGCCTCGTCAGGGGTCCCATCCCACTGTGCCGTAGGAACCCGGAGGGAGGCAGAGGCTTCCCCAGCACGCGGCCCGGCTGGGGAGTTCGTTCGCACAGGGCTCTGGTGAGAGTGAAAAGGAACAGGATTTCATGCTTGCTCAGATGCTTCTGGTAATTGCCCATGTGGAATTTTCTTTCTCCTTGCCTGCAGCTCAGCAGACAGTAAAACTCTGTTCTCTGCTTGGACGCGAGAAGTCCGGCAGCGCTTCAGCTAAGCTAACGACCCAGAGACAGTTTCTGCAAGGTTTTCTGCAGGACACCAACAAGCAGTTGGTACTGGTCTTCAAGGGCATAAAGACATATTCAGGGCCAGTTTTTCAGGCAGTGGGCATGGAGGAGCCTCTTTCCTTTCCTCCAGCATGTCAGGAGCGCTGCGCTGCCCTTCTAGATGTTGATCATCCTCTTGTAGGCAAAGGACTGTGTTCTTGTTCTGACATGGTGCAAAGCTTAGGGCAGAAGGGGGGTCAAACACCATAATCACACAAGCAATTATTAATAGCAAGCAATATCATGAAACGGAAATCTTCATCTCAACGAAGAGGAATTCAGTAATGTAGAAGTTGAGGAGAGGAAAGCACACCACAACCTCTTGCTGGGTTTTGCTGCAAACTGCCTCTCTAAAATAAGTTGGTCAGAAACAGTAACTTCTCACTACTGCTTTTGCTTGTGGAAGTGGTTCCCAGACACTTGCTCTACAGGGTGTCATGCAGACGTCTAATTTAATCCCTATCTTCCTAATCTGTCGCTCAATCTGGATTTCCCTTTGTCTTAATCTATGGCTGAAATCTCACATTATTCAAAGGCAGAATTTACAGGTACAAACTTCATGAAGACTTTTACTGCTTAGAACTGTAACTCAAAATGTGCTTTGTACAGAAAAATGTGGATTTTTGCCAGCTGAAGCACTTGGTGATTCATAGTGATTTCAGCAAATTTTGTTCACAAAACAGAAAGAAGGGTGTGAAAAAAATCTGAAAAATATGAAAGATTTTTTGTTTCTTAATGTTTAATTAAAATATTAAAAACATTTCAGTAATTCAATAATTAATTGAAACTTTTTATTTTATCTGCACTGCTACTGTATCCATTTTTTTTTCAACATTTTAGATGGTATTTGCTTTGAGCTAATCCAAAACAACATTTCTTCTCTCAAAGAGGCAGCAGAATCAAAGCATCAGATTTCTGAAATGAAGCGCCAGTGTCACAGTTACTTCTAGATTTTCTAAGGGAATGGAAGTGTTGATGAGCATAAGTTTGGTGCCCCCACTCTGTGCTACACATCACCAGTGCGTGGGGTATGACTCTTCACCTTTATGAGAAAGGTTGCTCATGGGCCAGGTTGTTGTATGATGTAAATTATCATGGGACTTTGAGCTTCAATTGACCAGTCAGAGCTGTTCTATCTGACTCCACATGTTTTAGTAAATGGTGGTAGATGTTGTTGGACGTTCAAGATGTGCCAGCCAAGAGGGTGTTAGCAGGGTGTTATTCATTAACTCTACATCCACTATTACTGTTAGGAGGTAAGGATGTCATTATGTTTTAAACACACTGGCTTGACTCTATGAGACTTATTTGTTTTCTCTGATGGAAGAATAGGGCATGAGGTAGAGAAAAATTAAGAGCTGACTAGGAGGTTTTAACTGAAGTAGTGGGATGAAAATGAGCCAAGGAAAATTTAGGCTGCACATCAGGAAAATTTTCCTAACAACGAGTTCTATTACTACGTGGAATGGTCCCCCTAGGGAAATGGGGAAAGCTGGCTAGACAAAGCAATGAAGAACACATTGTAGGGAGCAACCTTGAAACAGTTGGGGAATGGACAAAGTGACCTAACTGTATTTTCCATGCCTAATTTCTATGACTCAGCCATTACAAGGGTCCACTGTACAGTATGTGAGTCCTGTGCTCTGCCACATCAGTAGTGCTTGGGCAAGACTTCCCATAAAGCCAGTTGCTTAGCATGTGAAATAAACCAGTGCTCTAACCTCTATCATCTTTGCTGGGGTCTCCCAAGGGTGGATTGGTCAAGCACAGGTCTTGTCTAGGTACAGCACTTACCCAAAGACAGGATTCATCAACTCAGAACATTTTTGACTGGGCCTTTTTATTCCTTAATATTGCTTTTCTTTGCATTTCTTCCCTGTCTTCTTGCACTGGTTTTGCAAAGATTTTGATGCTTAGAAATTAGTGAGTTTCTATCACACTTTTCTCTGTGAGAATCAGTCCATTTGGCTATAGCTTAGAGGCAAACTCAAGCTATGGAGAAGCCAGACATGGAGGTGGCTTTTCTCAGCATCTGGTGATGTCCAAGTGACATGTTAATATGTTGGCAGACACCCAGGGCTGAACTAGGCAACTTTAGAGCAGAAGTTGAACTTAGCATGCCGAAAGAGACCACCAAGTCAAAAGAGAGTACAACTGCGATGTACTCATTTTTTATATGGATAGGATGAGTTAATGAATTGATATATTATATAAATGATTTTACTTCAGTCATAGCATATGCTACGTCGCAATAACGAGGAAAGGTTATTATTCTGATTCTTAAGTGCTGTATGTTTTAACTTTGGCAGTTTTTTCATAAATCTTCAGGAGTTTTTGTAAATCTTATTTTAAAAGCAATTCACTAAAAAAAAAAAAAAAATCCATGGGAATTTCAATATTTCCATAGAAGGGGAAGACCCCTTCTAGACCCTCTTCTAGAGAGGGTCTAGAGAGAGCTGCAACCCTCTTTGTCTTGTTTCTTATCTGAGCAGGAAATCCGATTGAAAATATAGCCTAGATATTAAAGCGCCTTTTCTGCTTTGCTGTGCTGGAGATATTATATTCATTCCTAGTTTAAATCTGTCCTTGAAACCACATGTTTTCAAAAAATAACAGCTATATGAGAGGACAAGTTCTGTGTGCAGTGAGTGAGACCAGCAGAGCTGGGTAAATTTCTGACATTCACTCACATTTGTGCAAGTGGGATTCAGATTTTCTTTTCATCATCTTCACCAGCGTTTTGCTGTAGTCCCAGTTGACATCCCTTTCTTCTGTGTGTTGTGTGCATGCACGGATGCACAGGTAGCAGTGAAAGAGCACCTTCATGGAAGAGAGGCAGCAGGTCAACTCTATATTCAGTGAAGGCTGACTGCAGACCGTAAAAAATAGACATGAGATGCAAAGAAGAAATGGATGCAAAAGCTCCCAGAAAAAAAGTAATGACGTAAAAGTTAAAAAAAAAAACAAACAAAAAAACAACTCTTAAACTGCAGAGCAATTAATAAGCAGCAACTTAAGTACTTAAGTATGGACATAAGCATGGAAAATACTCTTGAACAAGACAGGAAGAATATCCCTTATAGAGAAAAAATGCACTTCTTACTAACACGTCTGTCACCACCAGCTTCTTTTTACCAGTTCCTGTCTAGTTGGGAAATAATTTTTTTACAGTTACTGAAGCAGAATAACCACAAATCAAACAGGAGGAAAACGATAACCTGCTGAACTCCACAGAGTCTCCTGAGTGGGTCTGGTAACATCTGAACTATGATTATGTAGTTGTGAAATGTCTAATGTGGGTCAATCAGTCAGACTCTGCCCCTGAACTTGTCGTTTTTCTAGACATAGTGGGGATGAAAAGATAAAGAGCAGAAAAAAAAAATTCAAAAAACTCAAAACTGTTAGAGGTTATTTATGGACAAAAGTTGGTTATTTCTTGGAGGGTAACACCAGAAGCCTTTAACGTATTATGAGAATATAAAGCATGAGGGGGAGTATAAAGTGCACAGCGAAACACCATTTGCGGGAGTTTTTCAGAGTTATGTTCCATTGGCTCAGGCAGCACCTTGCTAAAATGAAACTGAGCAGGCCAATAAATATAGCACTACTGAGCAAAAAAGAAGAAATCATGCTAAACTCTGATTATGCTGACATCAGCTGGCCTATAAATTATTGCTCAATATAAACTATCAAGATGTGAATAAAAATATCCCAGATCTCCATTCTGGGACAAAAAAAAACAAACAAACAAACAAACAAAAAAACCCATCCATCTTGGAGCTGTTCCAGTGTAATAATAATTCTTTTTTTTTTTTTTTAATTGTGATCACGTAACACGTAAATATCTATCCATTTGGCCAAGTTCATCCCTGGGCTTCTTATACATTCACTGTTTTCTGGAAGAAAAACAGTCTATTTTTAGGCATTTCTTTCTAGAGCATCTTTAACTGGCTGAAAGGCATAATAAAATCTTTGGCCCGTATCCTCAGCCGGTATAAATCATTGTGTTTGCACCAGAGTCAAGGTATCCAATCTAATTTACATTAGCTAAATATACGGCCCTGAGTATCTTTGAGCAGTTACTGCATTACTATAGACAGCTGCAGCTGCAGTGGCAGCCATGGTGCCACTGATTTCTAGGAAGCTATGAAAATTTGTGTGTTTGCTACTTCAACAGAGGAAAGAGTATTGGGTTTTTGCAGTCGGTCTTGGTAATCCAAGGGGGTATCTTTCTCCAGAGCTTATTTCTTCGAGTCTCGCTTTGAATGAAGAAGTTCAGCCAACGCAGGGGATTTATCTCTATAGCAGCAGAGGCTTGGTGGAGTCTGCATTCTTGCAGGTCAGTGAGTGGGCAAATATTTGTCCCACTTTGCAAAGCAACTGGAGGAGTAATGCTGTCTAATTTGGGGAACTGCGTATGTTCCATGATTGCTGAGGCTTCTTCCACAAGATTCCCATGCAGAAACCTTGTCAATGACTTCTGGACAGAAGCAATAAAAGGTGTGAGTGGAACAAAGGTGGTCATTCCAACATCTGAAACTCTGTTTAATTGATGCTTAGATTCTGTACACACTTGCTGTTAGATTTCAAAACGGGTAAGAGTAAATAAATTTGATAATAAATAGTCTGATTTTTAATTGCTTTTTGGTTTGATTCCCACACTTCCTCTCACAAGCTAAACCCCTCTACCTTATTTTTTCCTTCTCTGACTGGATCATAAATTCTTGAAGGTTGGGAGCTATCTAAAAAGATCTGGCTGTCAATAAATAGCTACTCAAGATACATAGTAAGGGCCTTTCAAATAGAAAGGAATATCTTTCTAGTGTAGTTTTGTAGATTCCTTAACTCCATTTCACTGCATTTTTGTCAGCATTAAATTTAGGAACTATCAGTTCCCAAACTCAACAGCTAAAGGAAAAGTTGGCAGAAGTGAGTTCCTTGAGGGACCCTTTAAGTGGTATCAAAGATACAGACCGTGCTGAATTCTGTCCCACCAAGTCTGATGGCCAAGCTAGGTTGCACATTAGGGTTCTGCTCCTTTCTCTTCAGAAAAATAATAGTTAGAGGAAATCATGAGAACTCAGGTTGTGCTCTGTCCACTGTGTCTGAAAGATGCTATGTCTAGCGCAAGCCAAAACCAAAACCCGCTGAACATTGCCCTGGGAAAACATCAGGCACGCACTGGCTCGTACCAAGAGCGTGCCATCCACGGAGTCACTGGTATTGCTTCCTGTTGGCACAGTCCTCCTCTGTCACAAGCTATTCTTTTGCTGAACCTCCCTCACTGCTTCTTAGAGGCAGAAAGCAGAAGTGATATGAGTCACCTTGCAAGGCCACCTGCTCAAATCTCCTGCGGCAGTCTTGACCAAGACACCACCTGTTAATAATGAATGTAAAAACTGATGTCTTCAGGAAATTCTTCAAAAGAAGTGATGCTTTCTTCAGGATTAATGAGAAGGAACAAATGTTACTTATATGAATGCCCACTTCTCTGGAGTCTCCAAAGTTCTGAAATTTCTTGTCTTTAAGCAATGCTAAGTACTGATTTTATTTATTTTGTAGTGAAATAAAATTTGTATTAAGGAAAGAGACCACATATTAATAATTTTTTGTTAGAACACATTGATTAAATAATTTTCAAGTTTCTCTTTAATAATTTAATAATTTTCCTTCTTATACCTGCTAACTTTCTCAAGCTTAGAGGACTATTCTGCTTTTCATCTTCCAGGAGTCTTATATTCTGCTTTCCAGTTCTCATGTCTTTCTAAACCCTTTCTTCATATCTCTTGCTGAAACAATGACTGAATCCATGCAATGATGACAGCCTGTGCATTGGGGAAGACAGCTGGCCTTGGAAGTTGGTAGTGTGTATTTCTCCACCGTCATCGTATTTCTAACTTCTAACAAAAGATGCAGAAGGATAATATTCACCTCCTCCACATTGCCACAGCCAGTGTGGGTCTGTTGAGCTGATGTGCACTCAGAGCTTTGGGACCTAAAAGTGAACCTGGAACTTCTGCAGAAAATATGAATGTGAGAGAGCAAGCAGAAGAAAAGTGGCTTTCATCTTTTATACTCATCAAGTGTGGGACAGATTCCAAATCAATGCACATATGCTATTCCCTTCCCTCAGTTTTGTCATACTTTATGAGTTACTACCATGAAATAACCAACTGAGACCAATAGATTTAACAAACCAGTACAAAAAACAATGTAGTCTTTGAAATCACTTTCAGATCTATCTATGTGTTAAACAGTAGGAGTTTCTTGCCTTTGAAAACCCTGCAGCAAAGATGCTTTTACCTCCAAGAGATGACGTTTGATTAATGCACATGTTTGTGTACGTGTAAATGTGTATGAATAAATAAATAAAAGTATATACAACTACTATACAAATACTTCTTATTAAGACATAATTTTATGGAATTAAAAACAGCACTTTTCACTGTTTAATAATATGTTTATCACCAAAGAGGAGTGTTTCTTATTTTACATTACTTCTTTTACATTATTTCAACCCCTATAATTCCACTGAATTTTAATTTTAGTTTAATTTGTGTGGTAGAAGAAAAGAACAGAATCTGGATATGTTGGCTGGCCAAATCCTGATGTCTTTCCTTAGATCTTATTTAGGCAAAACTACTCTGGACTTCTACCTGTGGAAACACCACAGGAATTAACCCTACAAATAATTTCCTCACTCTCAAGAGGTATAGTTATATCTTTGTTCTTTTATCTATCTGTTGCCAGGGTGACAGGCTTATACAGTTTGAAAGTACAACAGTAAGGCCTTAGGGTGTCACTTGAAGATAACCACACACTCAGTTTTGTGTTTCGCTTCTTTATTTTATTTTTAGCTTATTCATAACACCGTGCTACTGAAAAAATGCCTATTGTCAGCTCCAGGTGTGTTTGCCAACATTAAAGAAGTATAATCACAATAAAAGGAAAGCCAGGAGCAATTCCACCTCCCACATGCCAAAATTAACAAACCATAGTAAAAATTAAAATCAACAATACTTCCCTTCCTTCCTTCTTCTCTCCATCCTCTACCTTCTCCTTCCCACCCACTGTCAGGCTGTCATTTCAGAAGACTGGATAAATAGATAACCTGCTGTACGGATGTTCAGCTGATGCTACAAAATGTGTTTTTTGGCCCCATTTTCAACCTACGGGTTCTCCATTGACAGTGTGCCCAAGGCAATCACCTTTCTTATACTCAGGGAAGATTAATGCGGCAGTGAGAAAGAGGCCTCCCAAATAGCCGTGCCACTGGGGAAGCTGGTGCTGGTTACAGAGGATCTGTGGATGGTCACATATACATCCTCGCCTGCCTCCTGTCTAGCACTTTGTAGGTGATCTTCCTTACTCATAAGAGTCTTCAGTTTTCAAATCAGTCTAAAACATAATTCCCATGCACGTCCCATTGCTGTTTATAGAGATTAGGCATGAATCAGGTAGACCCACAGCCAAAACAAAAAGTCTTAGCATCCAACCTGGGGAGAGAAAGAGTGACAGAAATCCCACAGCATGACCTATGATTGGTCATTTGATAGAGGAAATGCCAAGTCTTCGCTGCTCCATGGAATTTAGAGAGTGGCACACTCTGTTTTTGTCTCTACTGACCCTTTTTGACAGCCTCCAGGACCTCTCAGGATTCTGTTTCCATTTCTAATTCACACCTGCATTTGAGATAGAGATTTTTTTGAAGAAAAAAATTCAAACTGCATTCAGATTTTCCAGTGAAGAGGTTCCATCACTGGCTTGAAGAGGTAATTAGATTTTCTATTATGTTTCCATGGTCTCTTTTATTTTACTTATGTAGTTTCAGTTTCAAGTCATTGTTTATTGTACTATTTTTAGGGCTTACCCTGATGATTTCTCTGCGGTCAGATTTTCTGTCTTTGCATAGGCACCACTTGACTGTTGATTAGTGACCTATAGTCTTGTCCACCATGTGTACTGTGCTGTAAGGAGGTTTATCTTCTAATTATTCTCCTGACCTGATTCTTAAATGCCCTCATGGTTACTCCATCTTTTTCTGCTACACTACTGAAGTCTGGAGACCAGGCTCATATTGAAAAATCCAAGAATATCCACCTAATTTTTAAAGAGGAATAGTACAAAATTTCTATTCTATTCTCTGATTTATATCCAAGCCCTAAATCAGTTCTTCCTGCTGCATGATGAACAGCTTTGTTCAGATGTTTTCTCTGCAATTTCCAAATCTTCGCTGAAGTCACTGCCTGCTAAGACATCCTGAATGATGGTTTGTGTTCTCCGGTCAGCCTAAATCTCAACCACAGTAGGATTTAGGTAAATAAAGTAATCTTTCAGACAAAGCCTGCATCAGTCTGCTTGCTTTCCAAGTCTGCCTAATACTGTCCTCACCTAAACTCTTTGAAAAATCTTTTTGTTTTAATCTGAATTTCCTTTGGTTCTCAAGTATAGTTGCTCAGATAGGCATGCCCCTGAGATATGGGCTCCTGTCTGCTGACATGAGTGAGGACTCATTTACATACACCGGCATCCAACCACTGCCTAAATTCCCAAGAAAAGCCTGAAAAGTTGAATTTCTTTTTTAAACAGTGAGACAACAACCCCCTTCCTTTGCAGAAAATGACAACTTAACCTTCAACCCTATCTCCATCAACTGATGATTTAAGTAAATGAGCTATGTGAACTAAATTGTGACTGTGAAATGAACTGTCTGAAGTGAATAGTCCCATAATTATTGTTGTTGCTCTGACAACTTAAACTAAGTCTGCAGATCTGTCCCATAGTAAAGATTTCAGTTTGGCTTCCTCTTTTCTGCAGAGAGCTGCTAGAAGTCTTGTGGATGTGGGCAGGAAAATGTTCAACAGCAACTGAAGCAAGTATGAGAGCCCTGTGGCTAGTCATAAATGACAGAGAAACTGAAAACGCGCTATGCTGGGCTGCACACTGTTCTTGACGTACGCGGGGCTGCACACGCATATCCTATGGATAACGTGCCGGTTAGTCCTGCTGGACTAACTCACAGCAGGGTCCAGACTCTGAGAGAAACACAACCTGTAGCATCAGCTAAGATGGTAAAGTAGTTGCAGTGCCCAAAAATTTCTTTCTGCTGAGCAGATGGTTGAAGTCACTTCAGGTATAATCCTGTGCAGTAAAGGTTAGTTGGTCCAAGAGGTGTTAAGATAAGCTGTTTGAATGCATTTTCTCAACTGACTGCTCTCATTAGACCTTCCGGAGGGCTCGGATGCTCACTCTCGCTGATGTAGGCCCAAAAGAAGAGCAGCTCATCCCTTGATTGGATTCCCTTTCAATTTGCAAATGGCTGGGCTGGAGCATGAACATATGAACAAAATTCTGTACAGCCAGACAAATCTCACAAGGCCCCAAAAATGTCTTTATCTGAGAAGGCCAAGAACTGTGCCATCTTTCGCTGGCGTTCAGCCATATGTGGTGAGCCAAGACAGGTGGTCTGCTGGGTTGGAAGACACACTAAGACAGTCTAGTCTGCTGGATGCGTTGGCATGAGAGATTTACTGAATGGTACTCCTTCTCCTCGCGCATGTATGAGTCCAGTGCTATACAATGGGGTACTGTGCTGCTGAAGAAGTTGTTCTTCGGGTGAGACATTACACTCATAAAACTCAGCGGAGGTCCTGACCACTTTGTGGGCATTAAAGATCCCATGACTTCTAGCAATGGCTTTGGTGTCCTGGCCATACTCCAATTTGGAACGCTTTGTCTTGCTGAACTCCTTATACAGCTCCTATTCAGAAATGTCTTCACAAAGCCTACATTTTGATGAATTGCCGTTTCAAAGTAGATGCTAAAATGGAATAAGAATTGTAAAAACAATTAGTGATGATTACTGATAATTATCTACACGTGGTTGGTGTATCAGTCTCAGAAAAATACCTCAGAATGAAAAATATCATGTAACCATGAGGTATTATTAACTCTCTGGTTAGGGTTTTGCAACAGACTGATTTGCATGTATGGAATCACATGCAATTGGTAGCAGGACAAGAAGTGTTTCTGTACTGCTTAAAATCTTAAATTCATGCATTGGACAAGCTATCGTAAATGAATCTAAGTGTATGCAACCTCCATAGGAATGACGGTGCAACAAATTCGAATGCAGTTCTTGAAGCATCTCCCTTTGACAGAGACTTTGAATCATGTTCTTCATTGTAGGTTGAGATGTCCACCACACTTCACCACTGGGAAGAAAAGCTCAGACACTGGCAAGATCAGGCCACCAAGTCTAGAAGCAATTTAAATACGACACAGCAAGATAACATTTGCTTTAAGCTTTTCGTTTTCACAGCCTTACACAGTGAGAGCGGCTTACAAAGTCTCCCACTTAAAGCTTGATTTGTGATTTATAGTGATTTATAACAACACTAAAACCTCCCACAAAAGACAAATTAATACTCCGATGCTTTTTCAGCACCTCCTTTGAGAAAGAGAGTTTTGAGACAGTGCCAATGAGTGGGAGGCAAGTATTTCTACTGAAACACAAATGGGTGGCAAACTCTGGAATAAGATTCTGGCATGAAATATGTACTACATTTTTGGAGTCTTTTCTCTTTAAAGAGTCTGAACATTTCAATTTAACAAATTAAATGTTCCCTTATAAAATGGGTTGGTTGAGGAGGAAAAATAAAAAAGAATTTAAGTTAGGGATAAGTCTCCTTAAATTTTTTTGCACATTTGTGTTTAAAGTCCACTGCCTGTTCTGCATCTCGGTTTGTGGTAGTTCCAAATGCTGAGTACTTTTTTTGGCCCTAAATTCAATATTATATTACCATTAAAATTCCATCTAAATCCTCCAGGTTTGTAATTAGAACTACGAGGAGACCCAGAAGTCCAACACTAAGGATGCTGAATGTCAGTAGAGGAAATTATGGCACAACTTGACGCGAGAAGTGTTGGATGAAATTGAATGGAACAAACTAGAGAAGCTGATGAGGAAATAGAACATGTCCAAAAATCAACTAATGCACGCCTGAGTGTTCCAAGCATGGCCAAGCAGAAGTGCACTAAGATTAACCCGGTGCTCAAACAGATGCAAGAGAAAGTGCAAAAAGCACGTGAAAGACAGAGCAAGACCGATGTATTCATTCTGTAGAACACCTGTGAATCAAATACTTTGGCTGAAGTTGGAAAAGCAGGTTATTTGATAAAAAGTAACAATTCAGAAGAAAAGTAGTTGAATTTCATGCTTCAGGATATAAAACCATGGGGGACAGTAAGTTTTTCTGCTCTGGAACACTGCAAAACTGGATGATGGAATCTCAGTGAGGCTGTTTTCACTCTCTCTTCCATTTTTCTAGTTTTGGTTGAAAGTTTGGGTATCAGGCAGTCTAAGAGCTAGACACAAACTGATAGTCAAATGGTCATCTAACAACAACAAATGATATTTTCTTTCAAAAGGGATAGACAGCAAAGCACAGGAAGAGATGAATTTGGAAAAGTAAGAGTACCATTCTGCCTTCTTTACTCTGGATGAATTCCTAGTGATTTGTGTGGGAATTCTGCCCATGTGGACTGCAGGCTTGACTCCTTACTGATGATAGACAGGATTTTCTGTATATGTAACTAGGCTGCCAGGTGTTGTTGGCAGCAGTGAAAGCCAGACTGAGTATCTAAAATTTTTTCTTAAAAATACAAGATTAAATTGTTCGACAAAATTGTCCAGAAACCTTAAGAAACCAAATACTTCCCATAAGTACCCTACTCAATATTTCCCATTCATAAGCGGAGAATCTGTTAATTAAATGGCATTAACTCAGGAAAAAAAAAAAAAAGACCATTGCTGAGTTGGCAGTACATTCATAATAAAGAAAACACTGAATGATCCAGTGCCTTGGCCAGAAGCCCTCAGAATGGTTTCCAGTGACCTTTGGTGAACAAATGATTCTTTAAGATACCACTTTCCCCTTCTTCACATCTTCTTATCTGTTTTATTATTAGTGTCATATATTTTGTTGCTTCCGCTCTATGTCTGATCCAGGCACAAGGGCAGAGATGCATATGACCACATGCATACAGCTCTGAGTTTGTTGTCTAGACTAGCTGTCAAGGGGGGATAAAACAGATTCTTCCAGGGAATGGTTTACTTCATCCTAAGTCGAATGTCTAAAGCAGTTCATATTAATTGGATCATAGCAATTGACTATTCCACTCTCTTTGAAGAGTGCTTAGATACAAACATCTGCATTGTAAACTTCTAAAGTATGGTGAGATGGATCCCACAGTTCTGCTGGCATCTTTTTGATGATGCATCTGTTATGCCATCTCCCACCATTGAATTTTCTTCATGCAGAGGGGAAATGTGTTTAGGCTCTGAGACTTGTCTCTGTTCATAGGGACTTGAGCCTTGGTGACAGGGCACATGAGCAGGAGATTCAGGAAGACACCACTCCGCTCTACTCTGTGCTAACCTAAACAGGATCGAAGTTTGCACACATGCAAAAGGACTCTTCACAGCTGAGCTGAGACCCACAAGCATCCCACTCCCTCCTTCTCCTGTTCAGTAGTGAAGGCTAATCTAAGGTAAGGTAACAGAGACTAGGACCATATCTGTAAAAAGAGCCAGGCAGAGGCACAAGCACTGCCATATGACTGTCAATATTGTTAAATTGTTAGTATATAACCCAGGCTGACTTTTCCCCAGGCCAAATAGCGTTCTCCCAGATAGTGTTTAGGTCTACAGATGTGTGTGGACCACCACTTTCACAATAGACTTTTAGGATGTGGTCACCCTGGTCTGGAATTGAGTTGAGAATGTGTCCTCTGGCTACTTGCCTTGAACCTTTGCCTATTTTGTTTATTCATACGTTCACTCAAGAACAGTAGATTTTCTTCTGACTCTTTTTGATCACAAAACATGCAAAATATCAGTTCATTACTGTTGAGACTGACAACAGCTTTAAGCAGTGTGAGCAAGACCATTCACGTAAGCATGTGGGGTGTCACACATGGGAAAGAAATTCACTCATTCCATTTCACAAATTGAGGGATTGAGGCAGCTTACAGGGACGTTCTTCCCAGGACCCCTGGCCACATTCTGATCGAGAACAGAGATGGTTTACCTAAAACATGCTGAGTAATAGAATAAAGTCACTTGTGATGACATCGTGAGGTATCTTTTGTTTGCCTAAAGTTATATTAGTAAAAACAATGTGCTGATACACAATGAAGTGTACTTAGGCTCATGCAAAGCTAATGGAAATTCCACAAATAGTCCTGAGTCAGTTCTGTGTCATGATGGCAAGTCAAGACCTGTTTTAAAAAGAGGAAAATAGTGAATATGATAAAAAATTCTCTCCAAACCCCTCTTCTTGGTGCTCACAAAGGAGAGGGATAGGCCAGGCTACAAATATTAAAAAGGAATAAGGGGATCTGGAAAGAGATCAAGATTTTGCCAGAATAGGCAGCAAAAAACAATTAACCTCTACCTGAAGAACCGTCAGAACCATGCCAGACTTGTCATGAAGGAAGCAGACCCTTTTCCTGTGACATTAAAGTCCTTGAGGAAACAGATTGCTCTGCTGAACTCACACTTCAAGCAGCAACATGGACGGTAGCAGAAACCTCCATTAACTCACACATCCCAAGAAGTTTTACCCTACTGCTCTACTCTGGTTAACCATATAAAAATGAGCATACACTGAAAGCAGAGTTTGGCTTTGTATTTAAGAAGGGACTTGGGGCGGATTAACAAATTCTACACTTGCGAACATGATTTCAGGAGTTGGTAATAACTGGAAGACAGCCATATACATAGCAGGGGAATAACCACAATACTATAATTGATGAAAGGGTGGCTTGATAAGAGGAAGCTGGAGACATCATCATCATTAATTAAACACTGAAACTGAATACGGGAGGGGTTTGTGGTTAAAGCATTGGACTCAAGATATCTGGGTTCCATTATGGGCAGCATGAGCATGGACAAGTGTCTTAATGTCTGCTTTGTCCAGGTAAATTCTGTAAAATCTGTAAAATGGGGACTAAATCAGTCTCCTTTGCTCTGCCTATTTAGATGGTAAATTCTTGGCAGTAGGGGATTTTTCACTGAGTTTTTCCTGTAGCCAGCAGCAATGTGAAGGCCTCATCTTGGCTGGAGGTTCCAGGTGCTAAAGCCATACAAACCCATAACCCAAAATAATGGCGCTGCTGATAGAAAGCTTCTCTTCCTAGAAAATTAGTTTTCAATTCACTTCTCCAAAGGAAGAAATTCTATATTCTTACAGGCCAAAGGCCCTTTATTTTCTTTCTTTTCCAGTGCTCACAATGTGGGAGGTGAAAATAGAGTTCATAACGAGAACTGGATTCTGTGGCCTCCCAGCGGGAGCATACACATTACAGGGTAAATGTCCTGCCTAATAAGAACTTTTCCTGCTACCATAGGCATAACTAAACTGCTAGAAATAAAAAGAGGCACAATAATTTTTTTGTTTCCTAAAGGTCCCTGAATGGATGGGAAAACAGTATGGGGAGTTCCATGAGTTATATCTGCTAAATCAGCAGGAGACACGACAGCTTTAATGCATGAATATCCTGGAAAAGTTTTGTTCCAAATATTTTCTGGAACATCTGAATCAAAGATTTTTTTTTTTCCTCAGCTACCCTCCCTTACAATAATTTCAATCATCTTGCAAACACCTAGAGCACCAGAAGAGCAATTTTTGCCATCCCAGGAAGCATGTTTCCCCATCCTTTAAAAACTTTCTCTCTTTTCCCCATCAGCCCAGCCAATAAACCAGACAGAGCTGTGATTGTTTGTGACCTTGCTTCAAATTATTGACCCTAAATTTCTGAAAATTGGTCCTCAGATGGAGAACCACATCTGTGTAATGCCTCCCTCTACTGGTTTTATGTGGATGGCTAAGGCAGCTAATAAATGACTGAGGGTCACCAATAGCTTTGGGAAAAGATGCATTTCTGTGCACATCCAAAAATGATAGCTGGTTTCCATTGATTTTACAAGGATTAGAAGAATGTCACGCACGCAGCTTGGCTAGAGAATGGCTAAAGGGGTGTGATAACCATCTGCAGAATCCTGCGAACATGCCGGAATTTGCAGTTAAGCAGAGTTTAAGTGATTAGATTAGGAAGGGCTGAACTTTGTGGAGTCTGGGGCAAGCAAAACTCTTGAAGTTTTGTTTTATTCTTTTGCTTTTTTTTTTTTTTTTTTTTTTTTTTCAGAGGGAGTCAGGGATTTGGGAGAGAGGGTTGTCAGAGTCGCAGAACTGGCCTCAGTTTGCAAATTCCTTTTTTTTTTCCACTTGTAATTTAAACCCTTGCTAGTTACTTCCCCACTTTGAATTCAATTAAATGAACATGTGTTTTTGGCTGCAGACAAATCCATGATGTACACTGAGGAGGAAAGAAAGAACCATTTAAAAACTGAGTATTCACTGTGGTATCTGCTTTTTGCAATGAAAAGGGTAAGAATTCTGCCAGACATGAGCGCAGACCTGATACTATGCAATCCATCTGCATGTAATAGCGTGAGTCTCTGATTCCTAGTGAAGCTCTGAGCCGTGCCACAATATTAGTACTTCCTACATTTTGCAAGATTTTTTTTCACTTCCTCCTCCCACCTCAACACTTTAATCTCGTCACTGTGAGAACTCTGTTTAACTTTTTCAAAATTTCTCTTTTATTATTTTGGAACATTTGGAGCTGAGATAAAGCCATCTTCTCAGCATAGCTGTGTTATGCCCCACACCACCGACAGGGCAGAGCTTCCAAGGGAGCTTCTCAGGGAGAAGTTTCCAGGCAGCTCACAGCAGCATCACCAGTGCAAATGTCACCACTGTCACCAGAATTAGGGGAGGATGTGGGCAGAGTGAAATGGAGCCCTAGATTTATTTATGTATGTATGTATGTATTTATTTATTTACTTAATATAGTGGACTTTTGGAATAAAATTGCTCTTTGCAGGTAGAGGGATATGAATTAGTCCTGTTTTAACCATTGGATAAAGCTAAGCTGCCTAAATGACTTTGGTGCACATAGAGATTTCAGGCAAATGTTGCTTTGCAGAGAAACCAGAATGCAGGATGCATTTGGCTACCTCAGTAATCCAAAGTGATATCACACAGCAAAACTAAGGCGGGAGAGCAAAGAGAAACATCATTTTTGTGAGCAGGCTTAATAAACATCATGGGGAAGTGAATGCTTACATTTGTATGTGACATATCCCACCACGTAAGAAATGACTCCCATAAAAAAGGCATTTGTCCAGAAGCTTCAAAAGAAGTTTATAGAAAATTCAGGCAACTAGCATTTCACCAAATAGGACGGTAAACTAAGGAGCACTGCTGGTTACAGCACTGGGTTTGTAGAAGAGGACACTGGCAGTTAGAGGTGCCCTGAGTCTCACGACTTGCCGAGAGCAAAGGTTTGCAGGCGCCAACATCGTGGCGTGTCCGGATCCTGCTCATGTGTTTCTCCCTTGAGCCTGAATAAAACAGACTCAGGACCTGCTTTATTCTCTTTTTTTTGTGTAATTTTGCAGGTCATTTTGAAATGCTGGTTGAACAGTTTGCTGTAACATGTAAAACAGCCAGGGCTAAAAGTGAAAAAAAAAAAAAAAAAGTGGATAAAAAAAAAGGACAGTCAGATTTTACAAAAGTTTCTTAAAGCATCTGCAAAGATGTCTTTCTTGCAGTGTCCAGCCATTTCTGGGAATAGGCAGGGATGCTGCAGGGGTATCCTTTTCCTAGTGTTACACAATGTCCCTACTTAGCTCCTTGCAGACACATTTGTATCCTCGCCTTTGGCCTGCGCAAGCCAGTTATCTCCAACAGGCTTATTAAAAATACCTTTAGGGCCCATCTTCCCTTTTTCTCAGGCAAGGAGGACTTAGGAAATGAAAATAATGTGAACAAAAGCTGTCTTGTTGCCCGGAGAAGGCATCTCCCACGAGAAGGCATCGCTGTCTGTGAGCGATGGGTGTCTCATTGCAGGAAGACCTCATTCAATGATTTGAGCATTGTCCAGCATGGGGACTGGCTGCTCGACGGGACCCCACCACGGGGACAACACTGTTATTTCTGTATTTCTGAGAGGTAGCTTTGTTGGTTCCCTTTTAAAAAACCCTTGCTTTGACTAGATTTATATGTGCATGCTATCCTAATAAAAGTCACAGCTGAAGAAGTTGTCTCTGAGCGTCTATGGGTCTGTCTCCGAGTTTTCCTCTGGAAGCAACTTCCTCCTCACCTGAACCCTGCGGCCACTGATGCCGGGCCCTGGCTGGTGCCATTTCCCAGTGCCCAAGCTCTCCTAAATCAAGGGGAAAAAAACTGCTGGGGAAGTTTGTTAGTGTGCACTGATGACTCTAGCTATAAGCATCGTGATCATAAGTGACAAAATGACATTGCGGCTTTGTCCTAAATAGGCCAGTATTTATCCTCTTGCTGAGTGTTTCTGTATCAAATACACTCTAGTTGCTAAAATGAGTTTTCTTGTTTTTAGAGGTTTACACTTCTACGTTTCACCCAACTTTCGATCAAGGTGAGGCCAAACTATTTCACCTGGACCAAAATCTGTTCTGAAATTAAACTACAGTCTAGATTAGCTCTTGAGTCACTGCAGAGATCCAGAAACATCTCCACATCCTTCTGGTGGAACTTTCTTAAGGTTGCCCTCCTATGAGAGCCCAAACTGATGAATACTTTCATATTTTTGGTGAAGACACAGGTTGAAACCCCATGTCCTATCTTGTCTTTTCTGTACAGTGGTTTCCAACTGCTCTCAGAAGAGAGAAATAGGAAGCATCCATTTGGAAGACCTTTGAATTCTTATGCTTGGAAAGGTACCACATAATTTTTAGAAAGATTCTTCTGCAAATTTTGCCTTTTTTAACAGTTACAGCTTCAGGAACTTCATGACTGTTATTTAGGAACTTAACTGTTGATTTATTTGGTAATTCACAGGGCAGAATTGACTCCGGTATCTCCACCCAAGGCTGTTTTGATTCTGTAATGACTCAGTCAATAAGATTTACTTTATCAGTACAGCTTAAGTGGATTTAACATAACTATGGGTAACTATGCCAGCAAAATATGCATTGACCATGAAGATGCCACCTTTCTGTAGGAGTTGCCTGGACCTGAAATTGGGAAGTACACTCCTGTTGACTCCAGAAGTGCAGGCGTTCAAACTACAATCACTTTTCTGATTGCAGACAGGTTTTAGTCTGTGTTTGCTCTCTTTGGCAGTGATTTGTAATGTGATTATAATGTATATTTACACACACACCCTCTTAGCACTAGCTGACTAGCCAAACTAAGAAACGCTGCTGAAATAATAAAAGGAGTCGATCCCCTTCCTGCTTGAAGGTTAATGCTGTGGAGTGAGTGAAAGACTTTTAAAATTTGTTTTAGTTAGGGAATAAATGGGAACCAGAATGTGTTTTAATGTCAGTGATATCACATAAAATATCACATATCACAAAAAAAAACATGTTCTTTTTTTCTTGTTTGCTTTAGAGCAAATCCCCATTAAGAACAATACATTTTTGTGAAGATCTCCTCATAGGAAAATAGAGAAGTAAATCTTTCATTATCACTGCTCAGGCTGGAGCTGAATGAGCCTCCAGAACAGAGGGTTTCTGATGGGTGCTTCAGAGAAGGTGTATCTGGAAAAGTGAAGAGCAAGTGGCAAAAAAAGGAAAAGGAAAAGGAAAAGGGAAAAGGAAAAGGAAAAAAAAGAAAAAGAAAAAAGAAAAAGAAAAAAAAAGAAAAATAAAAAATCTGATTAAATGAAGCAGCTGATGCTTTAGAGAGCGGATGGGCACTCCTGGGGCATGTCAGGCTTAGAAACCCATTAGTCCCCAGCTCCCTCATCTTCAGCTTCCTCTTCAGTGGTGAGAGGGCACCTGTATCAGCGGTGAAACGGTCACTGGGAGCTTTTACAACGTTACTGCTTCTGGGGTGACAAACTAGGCAGCCCTTCAGGTCTGTGGCTGGATAGTCACCAAAGAAATTTTAGCTTTAACCCTAGCCCATGCCACATCAGGAGCAGCACTGGGAGATTTTGTGTCCCAGGATGAATTCCGTGCGCTGCACGGAGTGGGAGGCCCTATTTCATTTATGTCCTGCAAGGACAGATCACTGGTGAGGGTGAGGGGCCTCTGTCAAGAACGTCTTTGTGGCAGGGCTGGATAAGGTGGGGGCAATCCTACAGAAGTAAAGAAATAATTGCTGGGATTTTCAGTTGCCCAAATGGGTTTAACATGTCATTTCCTCATCTTTCAATGGGAATTATGCATTTAATTCTGCCTCAGGAAATGTTTCTCTCCCCTCAAAAAATGGCCTTTGTATTTTCTGGTCTAGAGTCAGATCATCTGAATTAAGACACATAAATAAATGTCATTGCTGTAGGTCACCCTTAGAAGGCAGTTCAGGTCCTTGTGGCCTCCTTGTGCTGATGAGAGTGGGAGTCTGAGGCAGTTAGGCTCCTAATCCATCATCTGAGCTGAGTGTGAAAAGTTAGGTAGGTTGAATTGGGATCTTATTTTCTCCATCTGTAAAATAATATAGAATAAAAACACTATCCCACCATCCCACTTTCCAAAGACAGTAAAGATCTCAGATATGAAGTACTGGGATCCCAAGGCAATGGAGACTGTGAATGTACACACAAAGAGTCCTGGGGCACTCTTTAGAAACGAGTTGGCTGAAGCCATGATTCCTCATGTCTGAAATGGCCCGGTTCTCCACCAGCATCCTCAATGCTTCCTGGTACTGGTAGGGATTTTATGGCACTTTGTAGGACCCTGCTGCCAAGTTCCAGGCCACTGTGGGGACAAGGATTACAGATTTAATGCACCCTCATGCTGGTGACAGTGTAAATCAGAAGCAAGGCCACTGATTTCTTTGGCATATGGCCAGCCTGACTCCTAATGGAGCCCTTCATAAGAATCCCATTAACTTTCCACAGGGGAGAGTGGATACGGCCCTTACCTTGCAAGATCGGACTTGGCCAGGTGGGGTTATCCCATGAACAGGGGAGGAAGAACCAGTCCTCAAACCTTTCCTTCCTATTTCTGAGCATGCTGACAGTGATAGCTCGTGTCAATAATTAACCTGCAAGCCTGGAATTAATTCCCTTTCCAGTCTGCACAGCAGCCGTCATGGAGAAGACGACAACCTAAGCATGCATGACCCAAGGAAGCTGCCCATGGGTTTCTTGAAGAGCACATGGTAAAATCAGAGAGACCCAGGCAAAGAGGGTAGATAATTTCCTTAAGAAAGCTACAGGAAACCATCTCCTCAACACAAAATTTCTGCTGCAGGTGAGAAAAAAGGGAAGTCCTCAAAATGACTACAGACTTGGATTTTATACGGTGAGCACAAATTAAGGGTCGCTCCATTGTTTTTGTTATTATTTTTAGATACATAGTTAAAGTTATGGTTAGCTTTATCCCCTCCTGTGTTATTGTTGTTATACCACATATTAATGTAGTGCTTCTGTAGCTGAGAGAAGTATGGTTGAATTACAGTAACACACTACAAGCAGGAGGAAAGTGCTGTGGTTTGGCTAGTCCACTACTAGATATACACCAGCACATCTGGACAGGAGATCATGTGACAAGGAGGAAAGCCAGAAACATATCCTGGATACTATAAAAAATGGGTTCTGTTAAATTAAAAAGGCTTTAAATATTGGCTCAGCTGGTTTCTGTATAGCATTTTTAGTAGTTTTGGAATGTGTTGCAAGATTTGTGATCACTGAGAACTTGATTAAATATTGCAAATCCTTTGTGTTGTTAGTTTGTTCTGATAGGCTCTGTGTGTCTTGCCAGTTCTCCTTTACTCTCATAACACAAGATATGACTTCTGATTTTGGATGAGAGCTTTGTGTCCTCAGAACAACTTCAGTGCAAAAAAAAAAAAAAAAAAAAACCAAATACACAAAACAATAACAAAAATTCTCTGCTTTTGCATGATGTTTTGGAGACTTTCAAGGCTATAGCAGGTTTTCAAGTGCTGTAGGATAATAGACATAATTCCCTCTGGTCAAAAGCCAGTTTGTTGACTCATAGAAATTTTAGTCCTCAGCCAGACCAACTGTTAAATTTCATTCATGTCTATTCACGATCTGCTATGAAGTACAGTCCTGCAAACACAACTTCATGGCTGTACATGCCATCCTATTTTCCTTCTGAATGACCTGAATGTTCTGGAGAGCGAGAGGTTGAGGTTCTGGACACAGGCTCATGATCTGCTTCCTTTCTTGTACATGTAAGAAACTGCCTTACTGAAACAGAATGTGATTCTCCAAGGAGCAATGTACCAGCAATGTACCCACAATATTAATAAGTTATTATTGTGGCATCACAAAGAAAACCGTCACAGAAACATGTAAATAAAGGGCTGGAAGGGATCCTAAGCAACCATCATGTCCAAATTCGTGCTCTAGTATTAGCTCTCAGCCTGGCCAGAGGAACAATAGCAAACACAGGAGGACACAGCTTGGCTAAAGCATGAGCTCCTGGTAGACCTCAAGTACAAGATGCGTATAGGAAGTGGAAATGAGGGCAGGTTAGTAGGATGAGTATGAGGAGGGCAGAAACATATTAGTAACAAAATTAGACAGGCTAAGATACAAAATGAGATTAAACTAGTAATAAACATAAAGTATATTAAGAAATCATTCTATAAATGCCTCAGCAGTAAGAAGAGAACCAAGCAAAGCTAGTCTATTACCCAGCAGAAATTAGGTGCTACTGTTGGATTTGCTGACAGCACTGGTGTATTTAATACCTTTTTGCATAAGTTTTCACTAAAAGGCCTCAGAAAATCAATATCACATGCAAAAAGTACTTACAGAACTTACATATTGGAAGATTGGTTAGGCCTGATGAACTGTGTTCTGGGATGCAATGCCACGATCCCTTGAGTTTTTATTGGGAATGAGCGTCCAGAAAGAATTTCCCATTGGCTCCACTTACCATGCTCTGGTTTGCTTTCCAGCTGGGCTTAGAGCTCATGATGACATTAAACAGGAAGAAACACTTTGGGAGGTCCCATAATTAGTGTTTATTAACAGGAATTAGGTATCTGGGACCAAATTAGGGTTAGTCTGAGGTAAAATCTCAACATGCAGAGACTGGTCATGGGGACGAACTGTTTTGTTCTACAGAACCACTCCTGTTGCACCACAATACTTGCACAAGCAGACATAACCTGAAAGAGTTCAGTAAAGCAATAATGTAAGCACTAGGAATTATCTTCAAGAATTCTGTCGAGGAAAAGGTAAAAACAGAAATTCAAAATAGTACTCACTTCAAAAAGGAAAGAATAAAAGAAACCAAGGAAGCATAGGCCAGTTAGCTTGCATTTTATTCCCCAACAGCTCTGGATTGAGCAAGCAAACAAGCTAATTGTCATACCTGGAAAATGCTAAGGAGATGAGTAGCAGTCAGTAGGGATGGGCCAAGAATAAATTAATCTAGTATTCTTTCAAAACAGTAATACAGATCTTTTTGATTTGGACAAAAAAAAAAAATGTTACATAAGCAATTCTCTTTCATACGCCATTCTCATATGCAAGCTAAAGACATAGCCCAGGTGAAATTATTTTAGGTGTAAAACTGACTGGATTACTATACCAATGGAATAACTAAGAAGTTGCTAATAACAAAAAATCTCCCTTGTCAAGTGATTTCAACAGAGATCTATTCAAGCTCTGAAACAGAGAGTAGATACATTAAATTTGCAGATGCACAAGGATGGAAGACACTGCAAAGAAAAACACTGAGCACAAACACAACATTATTAATCTTGTCCACCACTGAGAATGACCATCCCGGAAAGAAAAATGACTTAGCTTCTCCACATGCCTCCATCACTCTTTTTTACAGCAAGAGCAAAGCTTCAAGGAATCTCATTTTCCTCTAGTCTCAGGACAGTGTACAGAAAAGGCTTCATAGTCCTTTGATAGTTGCCTGGAGTCAAATTTATTATATGAAAATATTAACTCTACCCTAGAAGTACTTACATCACAGAGAAGTCCTGGATCAATGAGGTAATATCATTTTCTGATTCACGGAGAGCTAAATCCTGCTCTTATTAAACCAACATCAGAGCTCCTGTAGGCTGTGAATGGCCAAGCTGCCTGCTGAGTAAGGCAAGAACTGGTGATGCTTTGCCTCATTCCTCCATGGCCTTGTTCAAAATGCAATGAGTGGGTCAGACAATCACATACAGAACACCGGGAATATCGGTCAAGGCCTTCCTATATACGGGAGACATTACTTTTACACACTCCTTTGGGGAATCATCTCACCCACAGTGTGTAGGTTATGGTTCTTTTTAGCCTATGGGAATCACTGGACTCCACGTATTAGCCACCCAAATGATTAATAAGGATCTAAAGGTTCACATGCACATACATTCATGTTAATGAAGCCCTCATGCTTTATGCATAAAGCAGAACGCAAAGCTCCGGAAATAGTTCTCTTCAATGTTCTTTCCAGTGCTCCCATTTTTTACACTGTAAGAGACATTGATTTATTTGAAATCAGCATAAAATATGTACCAGCTCAATAAACCCAAAAGAGGTTCTCAGACTTTCTTGAGTGTCCTCATCAGGCAATAAATCTCAGAAACAATAAAGTTAACTAGCTTAGCCAATCATGAAGTACAGAGCCATCAAATGATTCATTTAAATTCTTGTAGGACATTAACCAAATAGGAGATACTAGAGTCTTTAAGTATATATTTCACTCTCACACTTATACAATAAGTATGAAGATAGGCCAGTGGAATTCTGGGACATACATAAAAATTAATCACAAAAAATATTTTTCTTATCTTTATAAGTAAAATCTTTTGTATGTCTCTACATTGTTTTCACTGGGAAAAAGATTTCTTCTTGCAAGGAACTTTGTCAGGAAAATTAAAGATCAAAGGTGGTAGAATAATTTCCTTCCCTAAAAGCCCCTGGTGTGAATACTCACTTGGCAGTACTTTAATGCATCTCACAGGGCTGGTATGCTGGGACATTGTTCCCTCCTGCTTCTTTAGGTGGAGCTCATCTCATCCAATATAAGTACCTTCATCTTAACCATAGTCACACTAAGAGTGTCTAGTCACACTAACTCACTCTTAGAGTTGGATATCCCCTTGGATAACCCCTTAGTGACAGCAAGGATTTTTCTCCCAACCTACTTCTGCTTAGCAGATATCTAAGTACATCCCCTGAACAATAGTATTTGAAAACTTAAGAAGCCTGTAATATATTTATCTCTGCTACATCGCGCTTAAGAAAGGCAGTACAATTGTCAGCTTGTTAAAATAGGGGAACTACAGGACAGAGAGACTAAGGGTTAGATCCAAAAAAGAGCCTACAGATAAGCAGTTTTTAGAGTCTGGATCCAAAATATAGATCCTGAGTAGATCTATTATTATAATATTGATTAGAAAGACATACATACACCTCAGAAATGTAGGTGCCTGCATCTGAACCACTGGAAATCCAGATGGAGTATCCAAAGCTCATACCTGTTCTTTAGCATGGAAGAAGTGTACAGGATATTCAGAGTCTCTTATTCTCTCTTTCTCAGGTTAATCTCCCTCCTGAAGTATATATAGTATACTTAAGAAATAGCATATAATACAAATAATTCGTATGTGTATTTTATATATGTGTGTATTATAAAAAAAAAAAAAAAAAAAAAAAAAAAAACACCACCACCACTACCAACAAAAAACCATATATACTCCTTTATATACATGAGGCCAGAACTGGCAGCTAGTTATTACAAGTGCATGCCCTACCCAAAAGGCTAGATGGTCTCCTACCTCCTGCTCCTGAATTCCTGAATTTCCGCTGCCTGGAAAGCCAGTTAGTTCACTGCAGACATGAGTCAGAGAATGAGCCTAATACTGGCACAGATGATCAGAGAGTTAAGGGCTGAGTGCAAATTTGAGGCATGAGCTAACATGACACTGTAGATGTACTCAGGGAAGAGTATGGCTCAGCAGATATGCAGCACTCTGCAGAAACAAAAAAAATAGTTTGAAAGCCGGGGAGAGAATTCAAACGTGGGGCTTTCCATACTAACCATGAGTGCGCTAACCTCTGGCAAAACTATTAAAGGGCTCACCCTCCTCGTTTTGCTGATAGAGGAATGGCAAAGCTCATAATGAACAGAGTGAAAATAGAAGGATTTTTCCTAGTACAGCCTACAGTTCTAGTACAGTCCTACAGGCTGTTCAGCAGATTTTTTTTTTTTTTTTTTTTTTGAATTTGAGACTTCAGGCTATTCACTGTGTTTGAAACTGTCTGCTAGACCTTTTGTCCCTGAATCTTTATATCTCATCTTAAACCCATTAATACTTTTGGCTACTGTCCTGCAATAGTGAGTTCCACAGCTTAAATCCATTTTTTCATGAAAAAAATAATACTTCTTTTTGTTGTAAACCTGTGGACGGGTGACTTCCCACAGTGTTTTCTACTTCCAGTTTTCTACAAAATGTAAATGTTTCCTATTTGTTTTCTCCATAACACTCATGTTTCTACAGCTCTCTATCACATCCCTTTCAGCTGTCTTTTTGTCAGGCAGAAGAGTCTTCATTCACTTAATCTCTCCTTTTACAGATGTCATATTGTATATACAGCTGATCATCTTTGATCACTCTACTTTTTTCTGATTCTCTATATTTTCCTGAGATGAGATGACGAGACTTGCACATAGTATTCAAGAAATGAGCCCAGCAGATAGGTATATAATAGCATAGATATGTTTTCTGTTTTACTACAGTTCTTTTCTAACAAGCCTTAACATTGGTGCTGATATCTCCGCTCTTATTTTCGGTGAACTATCTCCAATGACTCTGGATCTCTGCCGTGACTCCAGAATCTCTTTCCTGAACTAGCAATAGCTCATTTAGTGCAGCTCAGTGATCATGAACACTAAGAGCTGGATTTTTTTTTCCACTTCATGCATTACTTCATCTTTGAAACTTATGGATATTAACAGATTCTCAGATATAAAACATAAGCCTCTTCCTCACCTAATCATTTCTTATTTGCTCATTGCAGGAAGAAGGTACCTGTTTGGAAGATCCTCTGAGCAGAGGTGGTCTCTCATTGTAGGTTTTATATCTCATATCCTCCCCACAGCCCTCAATGCTTTCACAGGTGCGCACAGCAACTGCAATTTCACTTTTCCCAACCCTTGTCCTGCCCAGATCATCCTTCATCTGGCCCCTCCATCCCCTGCAACTTGCTCATCCCCTCAATACTCAATAGTGCTGTTCATTCACTGGAGCTGATCAAAATAGAAAGTCGTGATTCACTTGGGTGAAAGGGAATTGCTATATCCACTACCACACACTCTTTCCACTTTTTCCATAGACCCTCTGATCTCATTCACTCCCTTCCCAGCCCTTCCACTACTTCAGAGTCCCACAGAGCTGCCCCTACACATGTTGTTGAGTTTTAAGTCCTGTACTCTACCTCCGTGCTGCCAGCATCCACGAATTTTGGCCGTGCTCTCCTCTTAAATGCCCTTTGTTCTCATCCTACTCCATGAGGCACTATGAATAATCAGACCACACCTTTTGCTCTGGATCTCTGTAGAAGCAAAACTCCTTCTGGTGCCTCTTGTGATAGTTCTAAAAGCCTGGCCAGGGCTATTCTTATCAAAAATCCTTCTGGAAGAGACCCATGTAGGGGAAAAAGAAACCAGGCCTGGAGGAAAGCAGCCCTACAGGACCCTGGGGACCAGTTCCTTGGCTGCAGGAGAACTGTGTCGCCTGATGAGACCAATGGTAATAGCTCACAATCCAAAGCAAATGAACTTGGGCTCTAGGCTCTGCTCTTGACTGTCTCCCAAGTTATAGTAGGACTTCGGCCAAATTTCAACACTTTGTGTGGCACGTGGGATGGCTTTAAATTAAGAGTAGGTATTTACTAAGGAGTTTTAAAATGCTCCATGAAACAGATGAAGACTTGACCTGAATATTCTGAAAATCAGTGATTGTTTTACCACTAGTTCCAGTCATGTTGGCAAACCTCAACAGCAAGGCAAAGCACTATTAGTAAGTCTTAGCTTGGGGAAAATTTCTTTGGCACCCATCATTCCCTTGCTCTTCCAACTGTCTCTGAAGTTGTTGGCTGAAGAATTCTTTTCTTCCAGACACAGTTTTCTGTGTGTGTGTGTGTTTATGAGTGTGCATGCCTGTGTGTATAGGGAACAGAGTCAGTTATTATGGCTTGACTTAGTAGCCATATTACCAGCTCCTTTTGCACAATCATCATACATGTTTCCACAGGATTATACAACACACTGGTCATTCCAACACCAGCTGCAACATTTGGCATGTTAAGGATTGATTCCTCCACCCCCAAACCCTCACAGAGACTGGCTTAATTCCACTGAAGTCACTGGAATTGCAATAAAATTCAATCAATGTTGTGGAGCAAAGAATCAAGATCATCTGACAATACTCCTTTAACAACCAGCTCATTTGGTTCAGTTCAGATTCTGGCAAGTGGCATCTTATAGATGGACTCACTACTACCACTGGGTGACAAGCCAATATCCACTTCTGTCACATTTTAAGTTAGGAGTCATGGGACTTGACTTATATCTGTTTTCATTTTTGACCCGACTTGTGTAGTTTTGAGTGATAATAAGCCCAGAGGAAAAGAAAAATATGTAGCTAATGTAGGTATTAACTAACCAAAACACATATGCACACACATATATACATACAAGCATAAAAGCCAAATCCTGTTCAAACCACCATGTTGCTGCAACAGATGAGATTTACCACCCACTCAAACCCCTGGGCATTAAAAAAGAATGCACGAGAGCTGACTCCAAGCCTGGAGAGTGAATGCTCTTGTCTACGCTCCATGCAGTGCTAGACTGTTGGTGAAAAAATTAATGCAATTGCACTGAGGGGGTTTAGCTGAGCAAACAGCCAGGGCTTGAACATGGCATTGTTATATTTACCAGCGCCAGGGCAATTTTCAGAAGAACTTCAAAACAATAGGATGAGCCTCAAGTCAGTGCAACTGATTTCTGATAGATATTTTTGTCTCTCCCCTTGCCCGGGGAGGAGCTGCACAGGGAGCTAGGGACATATTGCTGACGTCTGGAAGGTTTTCCCGAGAGCAGCTAACAAATGTAGAAAGGGGTAGGCTATAAAGCAGGACCCAAAAGGATGCATGTCCACGGCAGCAGCTCTGAATCTTCAGTGAGACATTTTTTGAGCAAGTTTTTGGAATTTTGGTGGGCTCTGACCTGCAGTTTTCACTTCCAAAATAACTTGACTTTTCTAAAGTGGTAATTTCATTTTCATGATAATGCTAAACTCAAGCCACATGTGCTTTAATTTAAAGCAGGACTCAGCCAGTGGACCCTGCCAAGAAACAGTAGAGAAACATGCTTATTCTACTAGTTTGCTTGAGGCATTCAGCATTTTTGAATGCCTAGGCAGGAATATAGTTTTTAAATAAGCCAATCCCAGAGAGAGAACGAGAGCAGACTGGGGAAGGAGGGGTAGAAGAAGGCTGCAGCACTTTTTTGCATTAAGCTTTTGCTGCATTGGCTGGTAAAATAAGAACTGATGAACTGACAACAGAGCAAACATTATTTGTTGCCTTGATGGCTCCTTTTTTTTTTTTTTTTTTTTTAACAGTGAAGGTGTTGTCCTGATCCCTTCTGTTTCTCAGACCCAAACTGGTATGTTAGACTTCCGTGTGGCATAGGCTGTTAGATTGTTTTATAAACACCCTGGGTTGCATAGCTCTTTCAATTCGTTAAATCCTAGGGAGAGAGACATTTTCAGTCCTTTTGGAGGCACTTTGAGGAGTATTTTGAACTCTCCTGGCATGCCCAAGAAAGCAACCTTGTCTTTTTATTTAAGCAGAGGAGAAGATAGATACAGAAAAACATCAGAGAAGGTTAGGGGCATGAATGGACAGAGAGGAAGAGATGTTTTCTCCACTCTTGAGAAAAATGGAGGCCGAACTCTCCAGCTGTTAAAGGCCATTCTGCTTGCTTGGTAAAATTTGGCCACAGTTGTCAAAACATATAACTACGGCAGGAGAGTGTTTTATTCTTTGTGGAGCAAATCATACAGTCATGAGCAGTCAAGATTCACGCAACCAAATCTTGATATTTGTTGTCTTCCAGGGGACCTACAGGGACTCGATGCTTTCCTTTGTCAGAGCACTCTGATTTTAGGTGTTTCCAGAACAGACACAGGTGACTGACAGGAGGCACCAGCACTTGCAAACAATATCACTAGTTGAGAACAATATCCTTTGAGAACAATAGTAAAATGTGCTTCATTTACTTGGCATCCAGCACTGAGGCTAGAGGTGCTTTTGACCTACGTCTCCTGGGGATTTTCTCCATCTAAATTTACACGGTTGATGTAAAGCACTATGAATATCTCTAAGACCGAGTTGCCCCATGGTTCTGTCTCTCCCTCACCATGGTGGCTGGGTACTAACCCCACATGATGACTCACTGCAAAGCAAATTGCAGCCAGATGCCTCACATTATTAGCGACTGGCCAAATACGTTCATTTTAAGCAGTCCCATCCCCATCGCGTGTCTGACACTTTCCCCCTCCATGTGCATGTGCGGGGCATTAACACTTTAGTCACAGCTTTCTTCTCTGCTTTCTTCCTCTCTGTCCCCACATGGCCCCTATGGTTCATTCCTGAGCCTTCTGCTCAGCATCAGAGTCACAGGCCCCCAGGAGGTTCCTCGTATTGGGACCTGGCCATTTCCAGCTGGGAAAGCCTCCTCCCGTGCCAGCTTAACTATGCAGCACTAATTTTCTGTTTCCATAGTGTCAGCCCATGTCTGAAGCTGGAAATGGGATCAGTTTGAAGGATTCAGCGGAGTTTAGGCAAAGCTCTGACAGAGTCCATGTGCCTGCTGTAATAAGCAAAAAGAATTTAAAAAAAAACAATAGTTGGTTAAAAAAAAAAATAAATAAAGCCATCCACTCTTCTCAGGGCAAGTTTTTGAACCCCCTTGAAATAATGTCCCCATGTCCTCAAACAAGGTTTGTTTTTTAATCTTAAGGAAAATAGAGGGGGAGGGTTTAAAAAAGAATTTCTAATTTTGAAAGGCTGATAGTTGTCTTCCAAACAATTCTTCGCTGGCTGCAGAACGGGCAGCCCTAAGACTGCTTGTTCTACAGTAAAATATCTTCAGTAAGAAATATTTAGAAAAGGAACCACAATGCCTCAAGACAGACATGATTCAATGATTTCCCAAAACAGGGATTTTAAATAAATATTGCATTACATCTTTCTGGTTTTGTTTTGTTTTTATAAGCCATTGGTAGCATACATGTAACAGCTTCCAAGAAGGATGTGCAGGTAGTGAATTATCCATAAGAAATGACCAGGGGCTGAAAGCTCAAAGCTTTCCTCTTTCCCTGAATTACCTGCCTGGCAGACTATAACAAACATACATGCCACCCACGCACTGTTTTAAAAGAACATTATTAAGGTTGCAAATCAATTCTTAACTCAGAAATGAACCTTAAATCATTTCCCTTATGTGTATGAATTATATACGTCTTTAATTAAATGAACACTTAGTATAGTTTCCATCACTTTGCTCAGAATGGATGGCGCTCTCCTAATTCAATATTTTGCTCATTATCTGAAGTGTGACCCCAGGCCTTATTTACAGTACAAATCTCATTCTGAAGACAGAATTATTAATTTCCTTGTGTGTCTCCTGTGGGGCTTGCCACCACGGCATCTGAGCGTTTCACAAAGATCTGCCCATCATTCTTCCCAAAACCATGAAGATGTGAGTGTTGCCTTCTACACTTGTTTGTTGGGGAAGCAAGGCATGGGGCAATTCTGCTCAAAAGTGGGAATCTGGGGGGCACAGAATGAGACACGAGATCTGATTTTGCCTGCTGATTTCAGCTGCAGTTGGGAATGATTGGCATTTCTGCAAATCAGAAACTATGATCTTATCAGTATCTAGAAAATGAGAAATGTGCTATTAATGACTTGTGGGAAAAGTCTGGCTAAGTGACAAGAAGGGCATAACAGGCATCAGTATAAACAAGAATCCAATTTGGCTACTCTCAATAAGAGATCATCTGTTATTTTTGTATTTTTTTCACACCTTTCCAGCCTGAGACAGAGTTATTAAAAATAAGTCTCTGTGGTCTCAGATATGACTTTGTGATCAAGCACTAAATGAGGCAGGTCCCTGGGTCTTTGGAGGAGGTCACGGAATCACTGAAACCTTCATGAATCTGCAGGGCAGAAGAAACCAAACTGAAGATGCACAGGCTTTCTTAAAGATGGGTATTCCTGACCTTCACCTTCACCTCCTCACTTTAACTTTTTTTTTTTTTTTTTAAAAAGCACCCTAAAAAAATAGATACACCCGCAGAAGATGTGATCTTGGCGATCAGAAAGGCTAGAGCCTCTGAATCCCCTCTTAGACTCCTGCCATTGAGGTAACAGAATGATTGGGCAGATGGAATCTTTGCAGGAGGTTGCTTCACATCTTGAAACTGTGTGAATTGTGGTTTTTCAAAAGCCTGAAACCTTGCCAATTTTCATCAGATTCTCACCGGGAATGAAAAAGACTCACCCCATCCATAGCTGCCAGCCAGCTGTAAAAGATGAAGTTCCCATTAGAAATCCCCAGAATTTAACACTGATCTTTAATTTGGCCTTCTTCTTGGAAATGGCAAACCATTTCAGCCTAAGTTTTTCCCTTCCTCCTCCTGCTAAAAAAGAAAAAAAAAATCATTTGTAAACAAGCAACCAAAACAGAATATTTCAGCCCCAACATGGAATTTTGGGAAAATTTCAAAGAACTGAAAAATAGTCTTATAATAGTACTTGTTGCACAAGAGACAACTGTGATAAGTCCCACTCGGACTAGAGATTTTTACTATATTATTCTCTCTCTTGGATCAAGGACATAATCTTAGAGGTGCTATATCACAGGAAGCTTCCATTTGCCCAAGCTTTGTTGCAGTTTATTTGCACTAACACAGGTGAGTAAGAAAATTTAATCCTTTAATGAGGTCTCTTGGCCTCTCTGTTTCTGCAGGGCCCTGATTGCTATGGTTAAAAAGGTGAGAGAAATAGGTGAAATTAAAAACCTGAGGTCATTACTACATCTATTCCCACTCCCACTCCTGTATGAAAGTTGAGTCAGCCATTTCCATTACAGTATCTACATAATTGACCTATTTTTCAAAGGTGTGAAAAGCTTACAAATCACCATGTTTGACTAGCACAGCTAGAAAATCAGACCTTTTAGCTACTCAAGTAGAAATTTAGTTGCTGAACTGGAAACCCCGTGACTGAATATGTTGACCTTTGTCTTTGGGTGCTCAAGGCATTAACTAAAGTCATACAAAAGCCAATGAGAAGTTTTACTAATGCCGCTGTGATGTACAGCTTTATGGCTGCAGAATGAGCGATGATTTGGTCAGATAGATCAGTGGTAAGTTGGGAGCGGTCATAGCTGGGTTCATCTCTGTTGACTACTCCAAATGTGGTTCTTTCTAAAGAGATTTTCAAAATGTCAGCAGGTGTTGGACTGGAAGGTTCAGTCTGTACACATCCTGGAGGCACACCTTCCTGACCCTGTGCTGATTTCCCAAATCACCATATAAATGAGACCTGCTACATGCAAAGTGGGTACAGGGAGAGATGAGGAGAGCAGTGCTGGGAGGCATTCACAAGTGTAAAAGGTTAACATCTCCCTGTGGGGTCCTACTACTCATCACCGAACATTGGCGCTGAGTCCTATGGCAGATTGGGAAGCCTTTGCTGGATCAGCAGATGGAAGTTGGGGCTATCCAGCTGTTCCCAAACAAGGGCAGAGTAAAGCAGGCAAGTCATGCATGAAACACTTTGAACCAAGTAGCCTGAGTGCCTCATGTTGACCACTTGTATATTATTTTGACTTGTTTCCTTCTGTTACACTAGCTGATTAATTTTTGATGGTGCTGGCTCCAGTTTTGTAACTGGTAATAGGGCAGGGTTCAGATAGTTATTTATTTATTTAATGAACTAGCTCAGTACTTTTGACAAAACTGATGATATGTTACGAAATTTTATTTGTTTTTAATCTCTCTGAAAAATAAAAATCTCCTAAATCCAGATTAAACACACAAAGTGTTCTGGATGTTCCCCCAAGATGCAGTTTGCCAAAGTGCTTGAATTTTGAACTGTTATAGTTTTTCCACATTCTCAAATTGTCAGAAAAACAAAACAAAACAAAACAAAACAAAAAAAAAGAAAGAATTTGCCCAGTGCTATTTCGAAGATCATTTAGACAGATGCTCTGCTAACAGTGTCCATAGAATTTAGCCCCTAGAGTCTCATATCTATGTTTCTCAAGCTCTGCTCTATCACAGTTTGCCATATCCTTTATAAAAAAATGTGGGTAGACCATTGAATTAATCAGGTTTACTTGATTTTTGCCCACTGGAACTGGAATAAACAAAATAAATGCTAATGTCTAAACCAGAACAACTGCATGTCTCTCTGATGAATTAGGAAAGCCAAGAAGTATGTAATTTTTTTTATGTAAGAACAATGGAGAGCTGACATTGCAAAACAACTGATAAATGATACTATATTGTTTTCTTTTCAGTGCTTTCCACTATTGCCCACTTGTTTCAAGACCAAAAGACCAACTCCAGTAAAGCCAATCTTGATTTTAGGGAATGCAGCAACTTCCAGTCAAACAAGATGATTTACTTGTTCTCTGTGTCATTAAAACCCCTCGTTTGGGATGCCATGTTCTGTGTAGAGCCTTTCCAGACGTGTTAGATTATTTTTGTGAGGCTCATTGATGGCGAATGGAGCATAGTTAAGAGTAAACTTGTGCTACAAGTGGAATATGTAAGTCATCAAGGTTTACAACAATTTCTTTCCTGGTCATCTGAATTGGACCTGCCAGTGTATGCTCTTGGGACATGGCGGAATAAGGAAAAAAACAAAACAAAACAAAACAAAAACAAAAACAAAAACAAAAAAAAATCCCACTACTTTAATACATTGGTTCCTAAGTAACCAATAAAATAGGACATTATTCCCTCCCTCTGAACTGACACACTTGCCAGTTTAGCTCTGTAAAGGTTAAATAATTGGTTTAACCTGATCCCTCTATGACTCTCCTCTACCTTGTGGGAAAACTCCCCTAAGCTTATTGTAAACATAATTATGCTGTGTGGGCTTTTCATTAATCTAACAAAAAACCACAAGATGACATGCATCAGACTATTTTTTCCCTTTCTGGAACCTGCCTCTACTTGCCGCTGCTGCAAGATGCTTATTTGTATAGTCTGAGCTTTTCTGCAAATGTACCATGAACTAAATCTTCCCTGTTTTTTGCATTCTGCAAATCAAACAGGAGGCATCTTAGGGTTAATAAGGAGGAGTTTCAGGCAGACCCAGATCTTTAGCCATTATGGCAGACAGGAGTCACTCACTCTCTCTCTTTCTGCGTTTTTGAGTCAAGCCAAGTTGCAAAACATTACCTGAAGATCTGAAATACAGACTGAAAATTACTTTCAGTGATGACGCTGTGCTAAGGGACACATTTTCCATTGTGTCAGTGGCAATGACTCCACAGAAGTAGCAGAACCTCATAAATGATGTAGTGTTTGCACGCTGTGAAGCATGGATCCTTCCACCAGGTCTAAGGCAGGCAGTTACCCTGGTTCGCTGACCTGAACTCCCTGATTTGGGAAGACACAGGGTCAATGAGATCAACCCTGCCGGATTTCCTCAGGACCCAGCTGACAATTTGGTCAAGTAGTGAAGGAAGTGGGCATCTGGGAACTCTTAGCTTCTTCTCCTGATTAGCACATCTGGAGTTCCAGCAGCTTTCTAAAGTACCTGACAAGTGTCTGGTGGCTGTTGGGTGGTTTTGTTATGTTGAGCAAGGGCTTTGGCCACTGAAGGCTTCATGTGCTGCGCCCATGGCAGGTAACAACCACTCTTTGTCTTTTAGGGCATATGCAGGCCAAATCCAAGGATATCTCAACTTCCACATCTCTGCAAACTAGTTGATCTCTCTTTCTCTGCCTTCTCATTCTCCTAGGTGCCACAGAGAAGGTCCCCAATGTCTGAAAAAGTCCCATGAACCAGCAGTTCCATGTTCTAGGATGGCTGACTAGACAGTAGGGCTGAAAATCTCAGATTTGTTGCCAGTGTTTCTCTCAATTACCCTGGCCTTTGAGACCCATACTCTCGCACTGTCTTCACCACTTAGGGGAAAAAAAAATGGAGAGAGAGAGAGAGAGACAATAATGCTTGCTTAATCACTTAAAAGGACATTTGGAGATGTGAAAGGATAACATCTGGAATGAACTTTAAATAGTCCTTATTATTAACTTTACTCAAAGAGATTATTTTTCCCTCCAAAATGAAGGTGTAGCCACTGCTTTGAATATGCATTATAAAACTTATTTTTTTGTGTGGCCTTCTGCGAACAGCAAAGACCTGCCCTCAGATCATCTGGACTACAGCTCGGCTGCAGATGAAGGAGAGAGGATTCACAAGCTGCCTGCACTCACTCAGAGCAGCCCTGTGCTTCCAGCAGGACTCACGGCACAGTCCAGGCACAGCTCTGCGCTATAACCAAGCTGCTCCGCTTTTCAAATTGGAGCTGGCTCAGGTCCAGCTAAGCAACTGCAGATCTGTCTGTAAAGGCCTGTGCAGAAATACCCGCAGCTGGATTTCCTTGGGTGGGAGCAGGGACAGTAGCCCCCTTGTTAGAAGCACCCAACGTGATGCATAATCCAGGTCAGTTGCTGGGCTAACAGTAGCACAACTGCTACATCCAGCCCTGCATAACTGAGGTCTTGCTGAACAGGAGCAAATACTCTGAAAAAAGTTTCTTCTCTCTCCTTTTTTTTTTTTTTTCCCCAATCCTAGATTTGGAAGGCAAATGTGGGGCTGCACATGGTATTCAAACAACCTCCATATCATTATCTTTAGACAAATATGCAGATTTGTAGCCTGCTTACACTGTTGAGGCAGAGATTTGTAGGGGGGAGGGTAGGCTGAGAGAGGAAACCTTGCTAATCAGGAAATTATTCCCCAAATCAGGCTGTTTAGAACTCTCACCTCTTTAAACAAAACTCTGCAGTCAAGAGACTCTATGGTCCAGAGTTGGTAAGTGAGAATTAAAAATGCCTGCAAGATTGCAAGTGAGGAAAAACTGCTGTTGTGGCTTTTTTTTTTAAGAAGAAATCTTGCCAAACTAAACTCTTTTTCTGGCATGGCAACAGGCCCTTGGATAAGACATAGATGTTTTATCCTGCCTCTAATAAGCTTTTGATATTGTTTTAAAAGAGCATTCTTATAAGCAAGTCAAGGTAATAATGCATGATAGAAAATCTTGTTGAGAAACAGGTAATATGTCATGAGCAAGGTTATGCAGTAGACTTCTATGGTATTATTCAATACTCTTGTGAAAGAATGGGGGACAGAAGAGAGAGAAATCTTATTAAAAGTGCAGATCATGAGTTGTGCAGACATCCAGAAGTGAAATCTAAAAGTATATTTGGGGCAGATTAGAATTAAATTACAAATCACGAAGTAAAGAAATGGCTTGGGAGGAAAAAAGGAAGAAAGAAGATGCTATTCCACAAGGACAGTAAGAAATATTATTAATAAACCATGTGATGTATTCTGCTCTACTTGTTTCAGATGAATTTAAATCAAATTACTGTGTTCATTTCAAAAAACATGTAGACCAATCGCAAAAGATCCACAAAATTCAACACGAAGGATCAGGAGCCTAGAAAATATGACCTGCAAGGAAAGTTGAAGGAACTGAAATTAGTCTAGACAAGATTGTAAGGAGATGCAATAATGCTCTTCAGATATGTGAAATTAGAAGCAAAGAGGAAGGGAGTAAACCTTCCTCATGTCTCGCGCAGGTAGAACAAGAAGAAATATGTTTAAATTGCAACAAGAAAGATTTAGGATCGCCTGTGGGGAAAATCGTAAACATAATTAAGCAGAGAGATGGATTGCCTAGAGAGGTTATGGAATCTCGATCATAGGAGGTGTCTACAAACAGGTAGAACAAGCATCTGTTGGAAATAATGTAGGTCACTGACCTAAGGTTGGTTTCCCACAAAAGAGCAGATGACCCTTGAAGGCTCCTTCCATTTTTTTCTTGCACAATTTTGTCTAGGAAAGAGAATATGGTGCTGTAACTACAGCACTCTGTTTATGGAGTAAGATCATAAGAGTACCCTTATTTTTTTGATTGACTGTGATTAAATGACTTCATTTTCTACAATAATCCTCCTGATTTTTTAATCTCTTACATTTTGAGCTATTAGATTGTAAACATAAGTGTCTTCAACTCAAAGATTTCTTCTATGCAAACATTCTTGCAGCCATATAATCTTGTTCTTCATTCTTGGGCTGTAACACATGAGGTATGGTTGCCGTGGAAGGATAGCAAAAGCTGGTCCTTACTCCTTGAAATCCTGGTTATCCTGAATATTAACTTGGTGTGAAGTATAGGGATTTCTGCATTTCTTTCCACTTGAAGATAATTTTTTTATTAAAAAAATGTAGTCGCAGGAGAATGGGTCAGCTTCAACTCCTTGATAATTCTCTGTGTCAGCCTACATTGCTTAGCCTTTCAGTTTCCCAGCTTAAAAATGTGACTTAACAGTATGATAGTGGAGAATATTGGAATACTTTATTCTACAAGAGCAGCAAAATCAATATAAATACCAAAGACAGAAGATGCAGGCCACAAGCCAAGAAAAAGCTGTGGTCTGTCTATATGTGTAGTACCCTGGGTTTTCTGTAGACTTTCTTGGCAGAAGTAGAGAATGCAAAAGGCATTCTATATTCATTTTTGTAATATTAAACAAGATGTGACTTCATTACTAGATACATGCGCCTTAGCTTGATACTTGTATCAAACCATGTTCCTTAAATGAACTGAATATAGTCTGTGATGGTCCTTCTCCATGTGATCTGGAGTTCATAACATAAGTGAAATTCCTGTTTTCTTGAGGACTGATTGCATATTTGAGTGACTGATTACTGTGAAAACAAAAAGGAATGTTATAGAAAATCCTATGCTGAACAGTTATGAAGAGTGACTCCAAGAAACAGAACGTATGCCAAACATATTGCTCTGCAGACCTTTTCCGTGCTTTCTTTTCATTTTGGATACAGTACTAGTACATTATACTTAGTGTTTATTTGGAAACTAATTACATTTGACTTTTTATTATGTATCTAAAAAGACAAATGTCTAATTTCCACTTTTTAATATTCCTATTTCAGATTTTCCTTAGCAGATTGCTTGTGAAAGAGTTTTTGCTAGAAAGACTATGACATTTTATCTCAAAAATAAAGCAAAGGGTGATTTTTTTTTCTCCACATTTGCAGAACTTTTTTTCCAAGATGTTGTTCCAAACTGAAGAGCCTCATCCTTGGGACACATACCACAAGACAGGATAAACTTAATTCTTCTTTGGCTGTCCTCACATGTTGGAGGAATCCCCTATATCCTTCAGGGTAGAGCAGAAAATGCTGAAACATCATTTCAAAAGAAACAAAGAAATAAATCCTTCAGAATTACTACCCCAAAATGAACTTTACCTAGTGTAATGTCGTAGACCCTAAAGGTGATCAACATTTAATTTTTTTCCTAATCATCACTTTTTCTGCCTCTGTTTCAGGCTTAGGTACTAGCTATACGTACTGTTGGTTCTTTGATGGCTCTTTTATGTCAGTGTAGTTATTTTCCACTGACTTTGCTGGTCATTAGATCAAGCCTTATAAGAAAAGACACAGCTTTGGAAGAGTTTTATTAAGCCAACGTACTTCGACCCAGGCCACCCCACCAAAAGTTAAAGGGTACGTGAATGAGGAGTACATGAAAATGAACTGACTCATAACACTGACATAGCAGAGATTTCTAATTAAAAAATAGAAGGACCATCTTTCTCTAAGATATTCATTACTCTTGAGAGATACTGTTGAATACTCCCTTACCATTATCAATGAAGTCATCTAAATTTTGCTTAAAGATAGAAGTCCTTTCTGCTTATTTATTCTTTATCTAAACTAATGACTCCTTGAATTCTTATGCTGATGTCATCTGTGGAATCCAGGATGTGCTTACAGAAATCAATGGTTTAATCTTCACAACGACCCTAGAAAATAGAGAATTATTATATATGTATAAAGTGAGATTTTTTTTTTCCCCAAAGATTTATGCATTCTTCCCACTGCAAAGTCTAGGCAAACTGAATCATGATTTGTTTTCTGGACTTCAAGCTCCATGTTCTAGCAGACCTACAAAGCTTCCCCTCCTCGATGTAATACAGTCCCACTTTCATTAAACATCTGTCCTGTAAACTCCTGCTTAGTGTAAATGTATTATAATCCCTAGTTTCAATATTTCATTCAAGCCATCCCATAAACAGTTTCTTTCAAGGGTAAATAATTCCACTTTGAATAACCCCCTTTCTGTATGTGAGTCATTCTTCCCATGTATCATATTTGCAGTCAGATGCTGTGTGCTTTCCAGTTTAAACATACCTCTCATCTCAGTAATTATTTAGGAATCAGTATCTGCTTTCTGTATATTAGTGAAGGAAAAGCTTCCAAATATTCTCAAAAGCTTTATTGCATTTTCGTCACAGCTAGTTTGATGGTAAATCTGATTCTTATTCATATAGGATAAGCATGTCAAGTTTCTAATCCCAGTAGAGTCTTTGCTGCAGTCCTATGCTATTTATTCAGTTTATTCCATGTTTCCATTGTCTTCCTCCCTAAATCAGATAGGAATGAACTGAGATATTGGGACAGATTTTCAGTGTTATAAATAGCAGTGAGGTGCATAACTCCTAGGCCATTCACATGGACAAGTAATCTGGATGTTCAAAGCCACTTGGCATTTGCAAATCTCTTCCCAGTGCCCCGGACTGCAGTAAAACAGGCAACTTCACACTTACTGCAGAAAGCAGGTTCAAATGAAAAGGCAATGCAAAAAAAAAAAAAAAGAAAGAAAGAAAAAAAGAGTTTACTTCATAGCAGCTGCCTTCTGTAGACAAGCCTCTAAATATATAACGCAGGGAAATAA
>VZSV01000056.1:304381-334141 GCA_013398735.1 Nothocercus julius | reverse complement strand
TTTTTTTTTTCCCTAAGCCTGTCTGATCTCAGACACGTTCAAGCTTTGAGCACTTCAGACCTGGAAATGATTTCAGCCCCTTTTCCAGGAGCATCCTCCAGTGACATAACAGAACCTCCCTCACAAGTGGCGATAACTCAGCACCCTTAGTTGAGGTTGGCCTCAGCAGCTCAGCCCCACAAACCCCCTTCCCTAGGCATGAGTAGCAAGGACAAAGTCTTTGACTTTTGGAAGTCAAATCTTAGGACCTTCTTCAATGCTGTTTTAGGGTCCTTTTGGAACCAAGGAAAGAGGCCCTCAACTTTACATTAACTTTGCAGCTTTGGATTAAGAACAGTGCTAGGCAGTATTTGGTGTTCATTGGGCAGAAGTGGAAAGTGAGACGAGGTACTGGAGACAGATACAGAAAGATTTGCCTTTGTCTTTAAGGTCTTGACAGACAATGAAATCTGGCTCAGGAGAAGCGCGGGTAGGAGAACGGGTACCTGAAGCCGGTAATTCAGGGGGAAGATGCACATTGCAGGTTCTCAAAACATGCTGGAGGACAGGTCACACCTTTCCCCCCGCCAAGTAGAGTTGACGTTGAGGGAAACAATTTTGGCTAGTCCCTTTCCCACAAGTATCTTTTCCATTAGCGAATGCTGCCTCTTCCAAATTAGAAGTACTTTGCAAACTCATCTCTCCTTTGATGACAGATATGTGAGAGCAAACTCCGCCTGTCCGGCAGTCACAGCTGCTGCAAACGCTGTGTTGAAATCTGCGCTCTGCTCAGTCCACAGCCGGGGTCTGAACTTGCTCTTTGCTCCAGCTCCAGCAAGTTTCGTAACCATGTGCTCGCATTTCCTGTGTTTCCTTGCAAAGCAGTAACAACTTTGACGTTTTTTTTCACAAAAGAGGGTTGTGCCTGCTTAGCTCAAGTTGCAAGGGCCCAGGCGTCCTGCTGTTTAAGTTCCTGTTTGTAAGATAGTCCTGTAACAACCCAACAGCAGCTTATATGGCCAGCAAGAAAGAAAAAAAAAAAATCTCTTAGCAAATATAAAAAGACTGCAGAATGCCATAAGAGTGACCCAGTGAACTGCATGGAATCTGGGTTGGTTTTAGTCTCTCCTTAAGAACCGGAGGGGAATTGAAGTTTGCAGATGAAACACCATCATGACAGCTGGGATCTCCCTGCAGACAGCGCGCGTAGGTACCGTGTATGGATCTCATCAAAGACAGACACGATTGGGAGCCTCTTTGGTTAGCGTTCATTCATGCCTTGCCAGTTCTGCTCACTTTGATGATAAAATTCCTTCTCGCTGCAATTTTAAGGAAATGGGGAGAAAATACACAAAATACTTTGGAAAATTTCACAGACACTTTGAGAATAATTTTCTGTTAAGGAGTCACTGTTTTGTCTCCAAGGGGGATTTACAGCATTTCAACCAATACTAAATACGAAACTAAACCAACCTGTCACTAAAAGTAAAATGTTGACTCATGTTGACATTTGAGCCAAAACTCATAACAGACCTTGGGAAGAATAGCTAAGATCTCTTGCATCTGCTTCCTATCTGGAGGTGAAGAATATTAACATTTGCTTTAGTTTTGACTAAGAAAAAAAAAAAGAAATTAACACCAAAGAGATGACTTTGAATTAAAAAATGAGTGTCTTCTTATGTATAGTGCCTGTGATTGAGAAGTAAATTCAATTCAAAACTAGTGATATTGCCATAAAATCACAGTGCTCATTCTTAAAAATTTTATTAACCTCATTCACAAGAAAAGAACATATCTAGTGGTAAACTGAGGAAATGCTATGAATGCTGCTCCATTAAAATTTATTCTTTACAATAATTAAATTAACATATTCTGCCCATGAATTTGAGTGTTGCTAAGGAGAGGGCTGTAACTTCTGATGATTACAGGTGAAGCAGATCAACTGTGCTGAGGAGATAACCTAGCAGTATTGAAGATTATAGCACATATACCAAGTGACAAACTGGTCAATTTTATAAAACCTAATGTATATCCCCAAATAAAATTTTCAGTCCTCCAGGAAAACATCTCTCTAAGCCATCTAGGAGGACAAAATAAGCCATTTTCACCACATCTGAAGGGTTAGGAAATCTAGCAGATCTACTAAATCCTAGCATGGATTGTACACAGAACATAGGAGCAACTCATAGTAAGAAAGCTTCAGTCTCTGGGCGTTATTCACCCCATATCCATTGGAAGTGATTGAAAGATTGGGATTCACACAGATTTCCATAGCTTTCAGCTGCCTTATTCTATTTAATGGGTTTTGTTATGTGGGAACTAGTTTAAGACCAATGATATGATAAGGTCTGCTACTTAATTGGGTAAGCTCATAGGGAGCTCAACTGCTGCCAAGTGCTATCAGAGGGTGAAATCTATGTATCAAGAGGAAAGCTTGCTCTATGGAAATGGGTGGCAGGATTAGGGTCTAATGGATCTAACGTGAGAATAACGGCAGAAGGTTTTGTGGTTGGCTTTATGCAGAGAGTCAGGCTAGGTGATCTGAATGGTGCCTCCTGGCCCCAGAAGGTATTAATCCGAGGGATGTTTTGATCTCTTTTCTGAGTGTGCTGTTTAAAATGGCATTTTTTTGTGTCTGCTTTCACATTGTAAGTGCAAGATTTTCGCTCACAGTCTTGTTCATGAGCCTTTAGCTGCTCCAATCAGGATCCTGCAAATGCTTTCTTTGGGAATGGGGCTAAATATATTCATAAGCATTTGCAGGAGCAGGCATTAATCAGAGCAACTCTTTCTAAAAGGACTGCATTTAATTAAATTAATTACGTTTCTTTGTACTTAATTAATTCCATGCTTCAGGGTTTCCACTGAATGCCTACAGAGGCCAGGAAGATTTTTTTTTCCCACCTTTGATGAATAGCTTGGCTTCTGATTTTTTGGTGTTTATTTTTTCCCTATTTTTCTCAGAACCAGCAGAGATTGGCGGCATCCTGACATGGGACATGAGGTCAGGTGCACTGTTGCTCCCCTCTCACTTTCTTCTTACTCCTGCACTTTGATTTAGAGCACTCACCAGTTACAGAGCCAGCAAAGTTTTCTCTGTGTTAGATTTGTAGGGACTCTTGGGTGGTTTTATGCATTGCTGAGGTTCTTTGGGCATTTTCACCTGGCTCCTGGTAAAATTGCCATTGAAGCTGCCCAAAGCACTGATGACAAATTCAATCTGTCCTGGGCTAATCCCATGACGTGCCACAGTTTTTAGGACTTTTTGATTTCTTGAGCAATAAATGTGAACTTCTCCCTGAGTGTTGTTGAATGTCACTGATGACATTTGGATTTGTGTGTAGAAAATGCTGTTGGAGGACCTCCTGGACTTAATACCCTTTACATGTTTACTTGCAGGGAGCTTATTACATGGTCCTGGTGATGTCGTCTGGTCCTACATTCCCAAGGGGGCTCAGTGCGAAGTCTGACCTTGAAAATACTTTATTCTTGTGATCCATCCCCTCAGAATTAACTAGGAAGGATGTGCATATGAAAAGACAAACTAGACAAGTGACTGCTAGTCACAATTTTTAAGGAAATTTCTGCATAGATCTCAATGAAAATAGATGACTTAGTTATGCAATTATAGGGTCCCATTGAAATGTTTATTAATTACATAGGACCAGAGAAAAGAAGACTTGAAATGTGAATTAACCAGATACAGGCCAAGTGTTTTGTTCTGGAAAACATCACTTTAAAAATGTGCCTTAATATGGGTTAAATTCTCCCACTCTCTTAAAGAACTAATGGTTCCTTTGTTTTCTGCTGCTTTTGCCATCGTTCTAATGGGGTGAAATAATTCATAGTTTTAATTTACTTTCCGCTGAATGAAGTTAGAGGAGTGACTCTTGCTCATTAATGTACACGAGTTTAACAACTGCCATGCTGTTAATCGCTTTAACCTTGACCCGCGTCTGGGAGCTGTGCCGGGCAGAAGAGGGAGAGCCGGGGCTGAGGCTGGAGCCAGCGGTGGAGCGTGGGACCTCCTAAAGGCTGGTGTAAAATCCAGCTGGATGCCAAGGTTTTCCTTTGCTCCAGGCAGCACGGCTGCAGCAAGGGCTCCACTTGAAAGGAAACCTTGTGATGATAATCAGGAGAACTGGGTGGCCTGGCATGAATAGGCATTTGTGGTGATCATAATTAATTAGGACTGTGACAAACTGCTTTGTTCAGAAGGTATCAAAAATCCAGTCTTTACGTGAATCTAAATTCAGTTCATAAAATACAGCACCAAATAGCATGAAATAAAGCATCTTATTGAAGGAAGGGTATAAGTGTGTCTTTCATGTTTTGTTTTTCTGATGTACACCAACACAGGGACAGATTTTTCAGAAACTCTCAGAGGAAAGGTCCAAGGAAACATCCAAGACCACCTTGGGTGTGAAGCATACAGGAGTCTTAAAAATACTTTCAGGGCAGTAGAAGCCTTGGTTCAAACAGGAGAAATTAGCACTAGACCCAAGGTTGTTAGGCAGAATAAGAGGTGCCCAACTGATCCCCAGAGCCGAGGCCCATGTCCTGTCCCATGTAGATATAGGAGATCTAACATGAGAGCATCACAGCATCTTGGTGGCCCATCTCCTTGGGGCCTTTCCTGTGGAGACCAGCATGCTGGGCGGGAGCTACTGGTGAGCAGGCAGGTCTTGCTTTGAGATGAACCTAGGGCTGGGACCTGAGTACCCCCACATGTGGGAGCTATCTTCCTCAAAAATAGAAGAAATGCAAATATTTCATTAGCAAGAAGCTACTAGTGTGTATTCCTAGCTATTTTAGCTGTTTTAACTTCTCCAGTGAAATCCTACTATCTGTACAGCTCTGTTAATTCTTCTTCCTCATATTCCTCCTGCCTTCAGATAGACAGGAGTGTAGAAATGTTCTGTGCCAGACAAGTGACAATCTTCAGGTCACGAAATGAGTTATGTTTTAAGTTTTGGATTGGGTTGGATAGCAAATGCTGGAACACACAAATATTATCACGTTCTGGGGTCTGAGATCCAAGACTGGGGCTCGTTTCTGTGAGAAATTCTGGTCTGGGAGGCAGGAGAACTACTGTTGCTAGGGCACCATGTGAAGTGTGACCTTCTGCAATGCCAACCATCTGTGCTGGGTTTCACGTCCAGACTGCGGAGCTGAAGCTATATATATATATATTTATATATATATATACACATGCAAACAGGGTTCTGGTATTCTTGGGGTCCCCTATGCTAAACAGATGTGCCTGCAATCACCAGTTGCTGTGGCTCAGTATATCTAAAATACCTCTGGGTGTCCATGCCTCATTGATGAAGATCACAGCCCAGAATATTTATTTTTTCCACACAACTGAGCTTTCTGCAATAAAGGTAAGAACAAAAGTTTGCTCAATACCTAAACTGAGTTGGGAGAATTAAATTCCCCAGGAACTAATGTGTAACACAAAACTCATCGTCTTCTGCTGAAATGCAAGGCATCTTCCTCTGAGCTGCCTCCTCTAACACAAAATAAAACAAATACACTTTGAAAAGAAAATATGCAAAAATTCTTTCCTTTTAACAGTGCCCTCTCCCTTTACAGATCTGCAGCTGATGAAGGGTGTGTTCAAGGATGAGAATGCCAGTTTCTTAGGAAAGCCTTTAAAAAAAAAAAAAAGAAAAAAAAAAAAAGGACCAGAAAACAGTCCAACACAACAAATCAGAAACTAAACACCAATGTCAGTCAAATAAAAAAAAAATCATCAAATTCTTAATCAAAAGCTACAGTTAGAGTGAGCCAGACGCCAAGCTGATTTTATTCTGCCTCCACTTTAGCATAAATAGGCAACTGTCAAAATACAACATCTTGCCATTCGACAAAGTGAAATTCCACTAAATTGAATCAAGTTGAACAGAGAGACGACTGTAGTTTAGACAGGCTGTCCCTCCCCTTCTGACATTATGGGCCTGCTTGGCAGAGCACTCAGGTTTCAAATGAAAGAAATGTGTTGGAATACAGCAAGTGATGAAAAAAATGTCCTTAACAGGAACTTCATTAATTAAAACCCAAGAGGCTGACAAGTCTGGAGCTGATAGCTTGCAGTGTTGGGGTGAGAGGTATATATTACTCAGAGCTACAAGCCAGTTTTGTCCCCCACCCGTATTATCAGGATTGGTGGAAGTTCTTCTGTGACTTAAAGGTATTCTCTGATTGAAAACAAACAAAACTGAATACTGAGCTCTCTATTTTTAGGTGTTATCCTGCTGTCCATCACTAGAGTATATCTCAAAGCATTTGCTCTGAAAAGTGGAGAAGTGTCCATCAAGATTCACAGCCATATTCATGAATATGGTGACTTCTTCTGGCCTTTGAAAATCCACTTTGAACAGGATTGCTTGTGCATGAGCTTTGAGTCTTTCTTAGCTTGCTGGTACTCGACCTGCCTTTAGCTTGGGAAAGGATACAGGAAGAGGACACTTTTGAGTATCCTTCTTAAAAAGTAGAAGAGACTGTCAAAGTGAAGGGGTGCAGCATTTCGTGAGAACAAGATTTATCTCATTTATTGTCTGTAGAACCCATAAAGCAGATTCTGAATTCTAGTAAGATTTGCTAGATTTGATCTGTTTGCCTTGATGCTGTCTGCTATTTTTCATCATAGGACTCCATACACATTTGTTCTTGTCTGAAGGTTATACCTGAAATTTTTCCATGCCATGCACTTCTTTGAAGCTGAATTTCCCCTGAAGTGTCATCAAAATGACACTTCAGGTCATTGTCTTTTCTACAGAACTTGACAAAAATACTTAGGCTACCCATGAGACATAAAGGAGCAAGTTGAGGGGGGCTGAGTTTGCGCAAGGAGCTGGAAGTCTATTGAGTAAGGAAAAGAGCAGTAGTTAAAATAGGAGCTGTGGGGAATCTGAGGGCCATGTGTCTCCTTCTGCAGCTCTCATCAGTTGTTACCTGATTTCACCATGTGGTGATAATGCATTTTGTGATAATGAAGCAACAAACATTAAGTAGGAAGGTTTTCTTCCTTCTGCTGAGTGTCTGTCCTGCAGAGACAGTGGCAGTGTTTCTGTGGGAAATACAGGATCTGATCAGGAAAATAAGGCACTGCGGCTTTTTCCCTGAGGAGAATTTAGAGGAGAGGGGGGAAGAATTAGGGTTATCACCTTACTTATGATCTACCTCCTAATAAAAAGGCGAAAGAAAAGATGAATTTCGTTTTGAATCTCCTATTCCCTTCAACACCTTTGGGACTGTCATAAGCTACAGAAAGAGGAGAAAAAATATTACAAATTACAATATCAAAAAAAGAGATTCTAAAAGAAACCAGTCCGTTATCTTTCTTTTGAACTTTGGTTTTAAATTAGGGCATTTCACAAATAAGAGGGAGTGTATTTCTAAACAAAAACCTCAACATCTGGAAATTTCATCTAGAATTGTAGACTAGACAGACCTTCCTTCCTTTCCTTCTGTTGATCAGTTCCAGCCAAAAGCCAGAGTCCAACATCCATGCTTAATAAAGTATAGTCCCACAGAGTAAAGCATCACACTCCCTACCAAGCTAATCAGGCTGCTGAAATCAGGGAAGTAACCAAAAAAGAGTTTGACCCATTTGTCAAAGAAGAATATGCATCCAGCTATAGTAAAAGAGTAGAAGAAAAAAAAATGCAATGAGAATATTTTTTTCTGCAAGCAGAAATTGCTGACTTATATCAATCTCTGCCAGCAGAAATTCCCAGATGTCTCAGTCTAATAGCACTTTTCCAGACATATTTGTCTCACAGATCTTTATCTTCAGCTGTACAGCAATCTAAGAAGTCCTAACGGGAGAGGGATGGACCATCGAATGCCTCCAGGTAACTTCTCCATCCATCAGTTCAGGCCATGCTGAATTTCAAATCCAAAACTAGATCCTAGCTTTACGGCCTATACCCAAAAGACTGCAAGAGAGACCAAACCAAGGATTTTTTTTTTCATGATTATAAACCAGAGAAGTCTTCAATTTTATATGACAGGTGAAGTGGATGGCCCTTGTGTATGGCATTAGACCCAGCAAAACTCTTATTAAATCAGCGCTTTTCTTACAAATTTCCTCTCTCAAGAAAGATAACTTTATATCTTGAATTTAATTTTGGTAAATGCAAAAATGTAACTCTAGGGTCAAAGGTCTGATTGAGAATGGGAAGGGGGCTTTGTTTCCTTGAAAACTGTTGCTCTGAAAATGACAGCACACAAATTACTTTATCTCCCCCCAACAGGACACTGCTGGAAAAGAGCCAATTTGATGTATGAATGGAAAGGAAGTGAGGAGGAATAGGAAAGTAATTTTATGTAAGTATTGATTAGATTAATGCTAGAGTATTTCATAGACCTCAACACATTCTCATTTAAGTAGATCTTGAAAAACTGTGAGACAAATCTTAGACTACTAGAAAGGCCTTTCAATGAGGAGCTTAATCTTAGTTAAATTGCCTGCTCCAGGGAATTTATTGGAGGGTAATTGAGCAGTGATTGGATTAGTATCTGTGAAAATGTTCACAGGAGGAAAGACTCAGTGTACAGTGGCTTTTTAGTTGGTCAGAGAAAGGGAAAATGGGAATGGAAGCCCTAAAAATTTCCATTAGAAATAGGGAAATGCAATTTGTCATCACAAGAAAATAAAAGGAAAGTAGTGAATGCTTCACCTGTAGATCTTTTGAAGGGACTATGTGAAACTGTTTAGCCAACACACCTGGAGTATTCTGTGCAGTTCTGGGCTCCCCAGTGCAAGAGGGACATGGAGCTTCTAGAGAGGGTCCAGCATAGGGCCATGAAGATTATTAAGGGACTGGAGCATCTGTCTTATGAGGAAAGACTAAGTGAGTTGGGCCTGTTTAACCTGGAGAAGAGACGACTGAGAGGAGATCGGATCAACATGTACAAGTATCTTTAGAGGCGATTGTGGGGAGGATGGGGCCAAACTCTTCTCGGTGGTGGCCAGTGACAGGACAAGGGGTTATGGGTACAAGTTGAAACACAGGAGGTTCCACGTCCATATGAGGAAGAACTTCTTTGATGTGAGGGTGACTGAGAGCCCTGGAAGAGGCTGCCCAGAGAGGTTGTGGAGACTCCTTCTCTGGAGATCTTCCAAACCCGCCTGGATGCCACCCTGTGCCACATGCTCTAGGTGTTCCTGCTGGAGCAGAGAGATTGGACTAGATGATCCCTAGAGGTCCCTTCCAACCTCAACCATTCTGTGATTCTGTGAGCCTGAAATTCACTCAATCAATAAATGTGCTATAATACCCCACTCCAGCCTTAAGCATCTACGAGGCTGTTGATCTAGTCTCTGCACCCTCAACACATGGTTATGGTGCTTTGGGATGGCGGAGGGGTGTAGCATTAATATTGAAAAGGAGTTGCATGTACCTAGCCAAACAATCAATGTAAGCTAAGTATAAGGAGGGACTATGGTGCCCTAAGTAAAGAGGGATTTCAACACCCCTGGAAAAAGGCTTTTAATGCAATCATCCTGTGCAGATCTAATCGAAATATGCAGAGCAAGCTACTGTTTATCAGTGCAAAAGCATTGCCAGTGGAGAAATGCAGACCTTCCCAGGCTCTCACGTGGAGATTTGAATTCAGGCTACCTTTCACAGAAGTAATTTTAAGCCATCTGAGGAGACGGCCTTATTCTTGTTCCCAGGCTCCTTTGAGGAGTAGCTGGCAGAAAAGATGGAATGGCAGGGAAAGGTGAAAGATAAAAGGAAAAGTTTGAAGTGAAATGCTCTACTTATTTAGCTGACTAAGGTTCACCATCTGTGTAGAGCTGTGTTGGGAGCCAAGGAATTTGCATGTTACAGCGAACCGTTTATGAAATACACAAATAGGTATATAAATAATTTATACTAAGTTTTCTCATATTTGGGACGTTTCTACCAGTAAAAGACTCTAACTACCCTAATGTTCATAACTTTACATAAGTCACTTGTTCATACCTTTTCATAACTCACTTGCCATAAGGAATCAATAAATTTCTAAAAATTCCTGAGATTTCACAGACAGTTTTTTAGGATTAAACATAAGTTACTCTTCAGTGTTTGCTTGAAGCTTTTATTTCACTTCCCAAATGGAGCTATTTTTTTGACTCATCTGGACCCTTAATAGCAGAGAGTGTAGCTAGTGTCAGCAGTAAGAAAAACTGCCCTGCACTGTCTTGTTCTTATGATCCTGTGCTGCATTTGCAAATATTGCCAGTAAATCAGTTTGTTCAGCTGTAAATTTTTCTGCTTCCTGAACGCCCACTCCAATCTTCAGCTAAATTTCTGTGTTTCTTTAAGGAGCTCAAGAGTGTCATTCAATTTTATTGAACTCAGAACCTCTTCTACCTCATCCCTGAAAAGCAAGCATGATTTTCAGCAAATAAAATATATCCGTACTCCCTGGCTTGGACTTTCCAGTATTTTCACAAATGACTTACATGCTGTAATAGAGACTGCCCTTCATATTCATAGATATCACCAACATGGGAGAGACTACATGCATGCAGGAAAAAGGGACTGGGTTCATTATGAGCTTAACAAAGTGGAGAAACAGTCTCCAAAAAATAGGTTCAATCTAAGAAGAGCATGTGTAAAAATCCGTATTGCAGTAGGAATAATCAACTGTGAAAATACATGATTAGAATGACCAATAGTTTTACAAAAAAAAAAAAAAAAAAAGATTAGGAGGTTACAGTGGATGAGAAGTTGAGTGGGTGTAAGTCAGCACTGTCATGCTATTGGGATGGAAAGACCAACAGGATGCTGGGCTGCACATGCAGCAGGATGCCCGAAAGACCCATGGAGTACCCTCAGCTCTGTTCAGTACCAGCATGCCCCCAGCTGGGGGGCCAGGGTCCTGCTCTGTCTATTTAGCAAAGGCATGACTTGACTACAGCAACCCAGAGGACAGCATTGAGACTCACACAAGGATGGGAAAACAGCTAGGGAGGAAAATCTAAAAGAACAGTTTTAAAAAACATTATTAAACTATAAACTTGCAGTAGCTCCTGAAGGTATCTGCCATACATTTCTACCTGCATGCAAAGTCTGTGAAGCATTTTACTTTCTTCCTTCTGGTGTCCATGAGGTGTCCATGAAGGGTCCTCCATGTCACTTGAACTCATCTGAGTGCCTTGTCTAAGGCCTTTAGACAGCTCCAAACCTGCCAGTCGGGGCTCTCTGCAGCCAACTCCCTTACAGCTGCTGGCTGAGGAGTTGGCTGGCCTGCTGTGTACAAAATAATCAAGGTTTAGGCACCAACATGTAGATGATTTCTTCCCTTGGTGGAGCAGCATCTTCCTGGCCAAATTACAAGAGAGAGCTGTTATCTTCCTTTAACCAAGATCGCAGCAGACAGCTACCAGCTAAATGCAGGATACATTGCCTGTTTAGCTTTTGGAAACAGCAACTATTCATCTTTAGGGTCATAAAAATAACTATAATTAAACATATGCTGTCCTAGAGGGGGCTGTCTATGTAGCAGAGGTGGAATCACATCCATTTGAATCTACAGGAGTGCAGGAACTGGGATCCAGTGCCTATACTCTATCTTTTAAGCTTGCCCTGATCACTGATACTCACTGACTATGATTAATATCCATGATCTGCAGAATTTCCTCTGAAGCCTGTACTGTGACTGGCATAATTCAAAGCAGCTAGATGCGTTGCCCACGCCGAGACTCGAAGCTGGTACAGGATAAAGCAGTGAAGGTTGGAGGATGCTGATGAGCACTTCCAATACAGCTGTTACTATTGTACTGAGCTGAGACACAGATCAATAAAGGCAAAAATAAACAAGGAAACACCAAAAAAGTAAATTTTCATTTCCCATGTTAGGCATTTCAGCAAAACTTTTTACATGGGGAAAAAAAAAGTGTTTGATACCTCAGCTAGATCTCTGACAAAGTGGGAATGTCATAGGTCATAAAGATATTCAACTGAATCATTCATTGGGACCACACACACACACTTCATGTGAACATGGCTTGAGCAAACAGAAATTATATTCTGCAAATATTCATGCAAGTAAGCATTTCATTTACTGGTGGAAATGTTTGTTTTTGTTTTGTTTATTTTTCATGTGTCCAATATATTTTAGCAAACATTAATTGCTGTGAGTCTCCCCCAGTGCCATGAGCATCAAGAAAGCATGCAAATAATTTTCAAAGGAAATAGTGCATGGCATCAGCTGTGAGTGCTCTCTGCTGCATTTATGTGCCAAATATTGTTTAAAGTGTGTGTGGGGGGGTATATAGGTATGTCATGTGAACAGATTCTCCAAACTGGAGAACTCCCGTGGTCAGCTGTGACTGACCAGTCATGGTCAATTGTTCTGAGTTTAGCATCATTTTCTAAAATTATTTAATAAATAATCGTGAATATGGAATAAATTCAAAGGAATCATGGAAAATCCCCCCCAAGTGGGAGGGTACTTACTGGTTGCATTATAAATTATAATGTAAATTATTTTACCCACAGCCTGCAAATAGCACATACAACATACAGTAAACTACATTTATTAGAATAAAGTATCAGGATGAACTCAGATTACTGGGAGACTTCTGGATTTCCAAACTTATATCCCTCGGAAAAGAATTAAATTCTTGATTTTTTTTTTTTCAAACCTCACTCCTGATCAAGTAGCATAAACCTTCTACTGCCAGTTATTTGTGATGGAAAGAGCTATGATTTCAGGTGTCATGTATGCATTCATTTAATAATCACATTTACTGTCCACACATTGACTGTAAGTCCCAAGTTACAGTCTCCACATTGTCTAGGCAGTTTCTTCAATGGAATACCTTCCTTTTAGGTAAATGAATATCAGATCAGATCTTCATTTTGCTATGGTCATGATAAAACCATGCAATGAAGTCAAGCCTAAAGAAATCCTTTTTAAAGCTATGTTGAACTGAGTGCATTGGGAAAAAAAAAAAAAAAAAAAGAAGAATGCATGTGAAATTTGTAGAGAAAAAATGCATGCTTTGAGATGCTGCCTTACCTTAAATGTATCAAGCATATTCCTAAATCTACCTAAAGGATAAACGTTTTTATCTACACACAAACACACACATGGACTTAGATGCACACACACACACACACATATACTTAGGTATAAAAATTGCATGGCAGGTGTCCCCAAATGGCAACGTTTCCGCAGCATCTCCAGTTCTTCTTGGCATGCCAGCAGACTTTTCTGCCGTGTGAAGACATGCTGTTACCTTGTTATTAGCTTTATTTTACTGGCTAATTGTTGACAGGAGCTCAGGAACTCTTGGGCCCCAAGTCAGCCATAAGGCTGCAAGGGAAAGCTAAGAGCCTAGATACTTTGAGGATTTCTTAATAACTTGTTGAATCTGAACTTCTGTTGACTCTGGTCTTTGATCTCTCCCCGAATCTCTGACTGGAGTTATTTTTCTAAACGAGCTATCTTAGGAGCCAGGGGCAGGTGTTTGGTTGGGGTTTGGAAAGGAAGGATTGCTCTGCCCATCTTGGTCATCCTTGTTGTGCAGAGTTGGGGCAGGCATTTAAGCAAAGCAAGTCATACTTTGTGAATAAACAGACTCCTCACCCATCAAGCCATTTAGGCAAAACCGGTGCCTCTGGCTAGCGACCAGGGGTAGAATACACGAGAAACAGGGAGATATTGCAACTTCTGTCTGGTTTCTAAGAAAGCGATGGACTTCTAGCTCACTAAAAGAAAGCATTCAGGTTAGAGCACTGTGCCTCTTTCTGATTCATCGCCTTGGAGAAGACGGAGCAGCTTTGGCATAGGCCTCCGTTGTTGTGTGCCAGCTATCAAAGAAGCCACACTGAGGAGCCTGGGGCCTTTCACCATAAGCAAGGAGGAAAATAATCCACAGAAGTAATTGCTTTTTGTTAGTGCAACTCAAACCCACAGGCTGCAAAAGGTGAAGCTTTTGGTATAAAAGCTAAATAGAGTTTGCCATGTTGGTCCCACATAAATGCTAAATATACCCACCCTATTCTTTAGTTAGTTTTTAAAAAAATCTTCCTTTTGCCAGTGCCTAGGCCTTCTGCTATGTCTGAATGTGAGTGAAGCCTTCTGGTGCCAGGTTTGTCCTCACACTGGCTATCTATTTCACTTTTTTTTCTTTCATTTTTCTTTATTTTTTATTTTTATTTTTTTTGCAATTGTTTTTCTGCTGGCCAGAACCACCATTCTCTCTTTGACCCATACAGACACACTCCCACCTTTGCACAGGAAGCACCATGGCCACCACCCAAGGGGAAGGTCATATTCTGCCGACGTTGACACTTGGTGGGTGTGCTGAGAAGTGCACTTGCCCAGAACAGGTACATTCACACCAGGAGCACATCTGAGAGCATTGCAGCTGGTCTCCAGGTCTACCATGGAGGGGCCACTCCTCCAGCAAGACCTGGGCTTTGAGGTGAGAACAGATTTCTCAAACACTGTTTTCTCAGCCTACCCTTTAGGCATAGTTAATTTGGGGAACTCATTGCCACTAGATAGAATTGAAACCGGGGTTACACTAATATTCAGAATAAGAATCCTGAAGCACACCACAGAAACATCCAGAATTACCTTCGCCAGCATAAAAATATGTGCATAGGGAAAGCAGCACTGTATTTGCATTCCTAACAGGCAAATTTTTGCGGTCTACCCTAATTAACAAATTTCCTAAAAAGGCAGTGAAACAGTTAACCCAAGTTACTGCTCCCTGTAGGATCTGTGCATAAAAATGTTGTTTTCTTTCTCTGTATCAGCTTGTGTCCTGATGAACTGCTATAAATTATTCTGCAATACAGATTCTGAATAGTACAGTTAAGCTCATCTCAGATAAGAAAGGTTTGTTGATCGCAAATATGTCATGGTTATACCCACAGTAGTGATGTATCCCTAGACATAGGAATCTCAGCCGGCCCGTGTGAATCCTCGTGACTTGCTACAGTGGGAAAATATTGGAGTTAAAGATGGGTCAGAAGACAATGAGGTAGTGATCAGCAAGGCAGTCTCCTGAACTAACCTCGGGAAACAAATTGTAGAAGTGGAACTAGAGTTCATACTCAAGACGGAACTCAAGTCAGTGGAGAAGTATTTTATAGCAAATTCTGTAATTAAAGTACATTCTCATTTGACAGACTTTAGAGAGATTACATTTTGCAATGACATCGAGTTTCTATGAAAACTCATCTCATTTAAACTCTTATCAGTATGTTGATCAAAATTTAAAACCAGCTTGGAAGAGTATGAGATCTTTAACAGTAATTATTTTTGTAATGGTTAAGACAAGAATTTCCATAATCATTCTAATTAAAAGTACTTTGTAAAAAGTGAAATAAACCTAGTAGATTGGCAACTGCGCACCCACAAAGGTGTATCAGAGAAATCATCCTCCGTTCAAGTAAAACACTTAAAGATATAGGTTTACCTTCTTTACACTTTTGTTTGAAGTTTACCTCACACTGATATGAGACGGCTATTTGGTCTTACATGATAAAGGAAAAAGTATGCCAGATTATATTCATACCAGAATCTGGAGCCTGAACTACAACTGCATCCTATTCCCTCTGAAATGAATCAAAGATTATTCCACTAAAAATCCTTTTTTTTTTTGAATCTTGAACCTGATTGACTTCTCCTTTATAACACTGTTTGTGAAGGTGCATCTCCACATCCACTTGTTCTTCTGGAAGCCCTTCACAGCTGCATGAGTTACCCTCTCTAACAGGCTGGCCGTTGGACTCGTTTTCATCATGCATGGCCTGTACTCCTCCTGGGTCTCTGCTACCGGTCTCCACTTTGATGGTGGGTTCTGCCCCTGCTTCCTCGCTCCCAGCCTTACCTGTGTGTCCCTTGTCCTCCTCAGATCAGCCCTGCCTGCCGAGGATGTGGCTCACACCCAGCTGCTTCTTGTTCATCCTCTCTGGTGCGCGGAGACTCTCTTGTGGAAAGTCCAAGACTTGGCTGATTTCCCTCTTATCCACTACACCCTCCTCTAACTCTGCTGGCATTCTAGCAAAGTAATTTTTAGCTTTTTCCAGACAAGTCCACGTCTTCAATGTAACCAAACACTTCAGTCTAGCTTTCCCCCCTTACCTCTGACTCACCATCATCCCTCTCCTCTCTTCCTTCTCAAACTTTTTCCACACTGGATCTCATCTAAAAATATGATATAGCTTTCCACATTTTGTTGTCACCAATTCTCTTTTCCCCTTTCTATCCCACAGCACTCTCATTCCTTTCTCTTGATACAGACGGGAATGTGCGTGTTCTTCATCTAGCGCCAGTGACTCTTGCACATGATGCCTCCTCAGATCCTTTCCCTCTTCTGAATTTTTCACTTTCTCTTAGTTCTTTGTACACTTGATACACTTTCCTACATACCCTTCCTTATAATTTTCCTCTACCATGCTGCTTCCAAAGAAATTCGTCGGGGTGTAGATCACCAGCGTATTTTGACTAGCGGTTGTCAAGCTGAGTAGCAGTTGCTGCATCCCCTTGCTGCTGCTATTGCAGACATCTGTTGCTCCTTGCCTCGCATCTCCAGCTCAGGTACGAGATCGTATCACCACCAACCTGCAAGACACTGGGACCAGGTGAGTCACAACGATGGTCTGTATGTGAGTCCTGGGCAAGCACCAGATAAGCCGACTTAGGTTGTAACTTTGTTAACATTAGGACTGTATTTATACAGCCTTTTCTGTGGACCTGACCCTAGAGTTCAAGTCTCCCAGGGCTAAGATACTACTACTACTACTAATCCCAGGAATATCACCAAAGGAATGTTCTTTACTACAGTACTAATTCCAGTGTTTGAACTCAGGGTTTCAAAATCTACTTGCATTGTAATTACAAAGAAATGGCTACCCTGGAAGACCCCTTGACCCATCTATATTTACCGACATTGTAATGTGAAATTCATCCCTGCAGAACAGCAACACAAAGAACCAATTAGACCCCCAAGACCTACAAAAGGGTGAGTTATGCCCACAGAGTGCTTACATGCTTTGAACGTACTTTGCTGCAAAAAAGTGCCCTAACTCTGTAACAGGCTCTTTGAACACAATATAAATGCTACTGTGGACCACGGGGGTTAATCCATTACAACAAGGCAATTAGATTTAGTGACTGTTTGGAAGATAAAAGCAGCAAGTCATAATCAATCCTGAGAACCCAGACATGATAAATTTCTATAATTTCCTCTTACTTCATAGATCTGAGTATGACAAAATGAGTTAGGGTGGAGTGGTTACAGTCTCATGTCAGAAATGCAAGAGGAATTTTATTTTTATTAAACAAGTTACTTGTGAAAAAGGAGTCTTTCTTGCCCTGTTTTTGGCAGTTCCATTCCAGATGGTGATGTCTTCCCTCAAACATTTTGTAGATGCCTCTTGCTAGGCTTTGAAAATCAGCTTCTGGAGCGAGGCAGGAAACAAAGATTTTCCTCATGATTCTGATGCAGCCAGGCTGTTTTAAAATGAAAGTGTCATTCCCCATGTTCTGGCTAAAGCCTGACTGGGATAGTTATATTCTGCTTGCCAGCTTATTTCACCCACAGTTACTAGTTGAAAAATGTATTCCCTGTCTTGTCCTGAGGTGCCATGTGGCATTATGCACAGCCAGATGCTTCCTGAGCAGAACGTCACTAGCATACCAGATTTCTGCAGCAGAAAATGGCAAGTCGGCCAGCCATCGGCTGCTAGCTGCTAGGTTGTCTCCAGAACCAAAAACCTAGGCCAAGATGAAAGAACCACTTAGAGAAAGCCCAGACAGTAGTTTGTATTGGGTATCCATCATTGTGCTCTGCTACAGTGGGACAAGTCATCCAGCCCACCAGATGGAGAATCCTAGCCCACGGACAATGTCCTCCAGCAATCTGTGTTGGAATAAATAGGATGTGAGGTTGAATGCATGCTTAACATAATTCCACTGATTTCTCTGCATTGTGATATGCCCACAAAGCACAATATTCTCATGTGGTACTTGTATCCAGGCTGTGACCTTGCAATACTGTTTGCTGTGCAGTCACTGGTCAAAATTTCCCTGGACTCTTGAGTTAGAAAAATGGCAATCGTAGCTGCAAGGCCCTGCTGCCCTGAGCAGCAAGGCCTCCGAGGAGAGATACCTTCTGCAGTCAGGAGGGAAAGATCAGGGTGGAATTAGGACCAGGGGCAGGGAGAGATTTCCAGAGGATAAAATATCTCTATATGCTAGGCTAAGGTAGGTGCCCTCTGAAAATGCAATTAACTACAGAGTGACTAAACAATCAGTTCAGACAAGATGTTCAGCTTCTGGAGAGCTAAAGTTAAGCGAGATTAATCCTAACTCACTTCTGCCCTAAGTTGGAGGTAAGCAAGTGCAGTTCCTTCAAAGGACTGGAACACCCAACTGGAGCTCTGCCCGTGGTACTTCCTCTCTGCAGAAGCATGGCAAGGCTGCAGCGCAGAAATAACCCAGACAGCTTGTAGCACCACACAAACATTAGCTAGCTAGTTATGTGCTCCTTGTTCTGCAAATGGCCTTGAGAAGACCTCAAGGAAAGCAGGTTTGGATAGCACCTCTACATTGCCCTGGCCTTCTGTGGTGGAATAAGTTCAGCAATATTGCATAAGAAGAAAATCCAGCTTTCCTAGGCCAGACAACCCTACCTTTTATTAAGGGATCATTCACCAGTTGTCTTCTTTAATGAACCTGCTGTTCAGCATTGCAGGAATAGAGTATCACTCGAACAGGTGACACAGCTAGTGCACGGAAGGTGCAGTAGGATCTCCCAGCACTCCCTGTGCGTCTGTGGCATGGAGTGCCATGCAGCTACTGGTGACATTCGGGTCAGGAGAACTTGACCTGAGCCAGCTTGCTGGCTGTAGCATTGGTCAGTACTTAAGTGACACATAATAACACTGTTTGATAACAGGCCTGCATACCTGTGGTGATGTGACCAGATCATTTCTGTTCAAGCATTGCTTTTCTGTGTGCAGTTTATTGGGTCTTTCAGCATTTTTTTCTTATTAATACAAGAATATGTGAGGAGGAAGAACATGGTAGCAATTAAATGCAGCCATGAATTTTATGAACAGTTTGCTGGAAACCACATTAATGACTTCATCAAGGCTAAGTGCACACATCAGCAATATTTACATTTTAAAATAAATTTAGTGTTCAGGAAAGATGCCCAGCTGACAGCCCTGAGGACTGAAGCCCTCTCCTAACCACAGAAAAGATAGAGCAAAAGCAGTATGGGATGTACCTCACTGCATCGCCATGCACATGTCGACCTCATGCCTATTTCAGATGGGTCACCTCTGGACTGACAAAATGGTTCAATATTACATCCTTCACTGCTTATCCCTGTTTGGAAAAGGTTCCAGCTTATGCCGGCAGTAATAGTATCTTTAGTGCTGCAGTAACCACAGCGTGGATTCTCTTCCAAATTACAGCTGAAGTTTTCCAATTTCTTGGATAGGGACTCCCCAAGGGTCCATATCACTTTGGTCTGCCTCTTTGTCTAGTAGGAAGTAGAGGCTCTGAGCTACCTGTGAAGCTAATATTCGCTGTCTATCTGCTCTCTTTTTCTGAAAGACATCTTCATAGCCTTATGGCCTTCGAGGTTGCTCCTCATATTTGGAAGAGTTTTTCCATAAAAAAGGCATAAACCTATCCTAGTGCCATTCCAGTGATTCCTTTCATAAATATCTCCCTTGCCAGGCTGCCTAGAAATGACCATCTTGAAAAAAAAATTGTAGTGCATCGTGCACTCTCTATAACATTGGCCAGCTGTAGCTCAGTGACTTTCACTTGTCTTAATCTCATCTAGTTGGTGGCTTATGCATCAGCCCTATCACACTGGCTGATTCATTCTAGCTCCCAGACACCATCCACCTCCCATCACATTGGTGGACCTTGGAGGTGGACAATGCACTTGCATAGCTGGTTTTGGAGAGTGTAAATGTTAGATGTTTCTAGGTTAGACTGTAGGGGTTTTTTTTAACAGGAGGAGTCACTTTTAGCAGACTTTGTGCAGGCTTTGAGGTTCAGGTCTTCTGCAATAATGAGACCAAATATTACAGCCAGCCACAAAATTTGTATCTGGTTCAGGATTAGAATACCTATAAATTTTGCTCTTTGTCAAGAAATTCAGTTCAGCTTCTGATTACAAATGATTTCTATGGCCAGTGTCATAACTGGGCATTCTCTAGGCCAATCTCTGCTAGGAATTGGACACTGCACACGGAAAAATGGAAAATGCTCAGGTGAAAAGAAAAATTGCATTGAAAAATGTCAAGCAAAAACTCTTTTAGCAAAAGGCTCTTTCCTGAGGATTCTGTCCACAACACGCAGGCCAAATCTCAGCCTCTTCTTGTGTGACAGATGCTCCAGTATGGCCATGACCAGAGCTGAACCCATCAGCATCTACAAAGGTCTGACCAAGGCTGAGGATATCTTCCCTCGGCCTGACAACACCTTTCCTAATGCAGCCCAGGAATCTGTTGGCCTTCTTTGCCACAAGGGCATATTGGTGGCTTGTGGTCAACTTGTTGTCTGTCATGACCCACAGGACAGCACTCTAAGCTCCAGGCTGTCCAGCATGGGATTATTCTTCTCTAGGGGCAAGACTTTTGGCATTTTCCTTTGTTGAACTTCTTGAGATTCCTGTAAGCTCCTTTCTCCAGCTTGTTGAGGTCCTTCTGAATGGCAGCACTACCCTGTGGTCTATATTTCAATCCTCCCAGTTCTACATATTTTCTACAAAATTGCAGAGGGTGCTTTCTGTCCCATTGCTCAGATCGTCACTGAAGATGTTACACAGTGTTGGTCACACAATTCACCCTTAGGGTGCACCACTAGTGACTGGCTTCCAACTAGACTTTATGAATCTGATCTATGACTCTTTACACCCAGCATATTATAAATTATAGGTTATTCTTATCTCATCTAGATTCTATATCTGATTCTACAGATATTTTTGTACATGTATGTGTATGTCTATCTCTAGAACTGTATAATGTTGCAGTCATTTTAGATTTACTCTTGTTTAAGTCTGTACAAGATCAGAACTTTTAAAATAACTTCTTTGGATCCAAACAAGAAATATGCATCTAACCTCAGAATGTTGGGCATCTTGCAAACATAGCTGAGAATTATGTACCTGTCAAAAAACTTACGGGGAGAAAGATTAGAAGTGGAAACTATGAATATTTAAGTGTCTCCTTGTTATTTTTTTTTAATGTAAATTTCACTGGGGCCAATCTCTTCATTCCATGTTTTTTTTTTAAACATTTCCATACGTCTCAAAGTATCTAAGGTATGTTAATAGTCTGTTTTTATGCAACGCAAGCAAAACTACACCATTAAAAGTTATCAGAGTTCCTGCCTTGCAAAAAAATGTCACCTTCTCAAGATTTTGCACTTATTCTTTTTGAGAAGCAAGGTTTCTTCCTGCTTCTTTTCTGAATTAAAAACGTGAGGGTAAAGGTGGGTGATGAAATGTGCTGTGAAATGTAGTTATACATGAGGAACCATGCATGTAAAGTGTGTTTTCATAATGTTCTCAGCAGCAGCCAAACTTCCACTTCAGAAGATCTACTCTTTCACATTTTTCTCTCTCTCTTTTTTTTTTTTTTTTTTTTTTTTTTAATGGAAAGGAAGATTTCCAGCACTTCTGTGTTTAGTTTCCATATCATGCTTTTGCTGGAAATGTCCTCTTTCCATACAGTACCTCTGAGTCACAGCTCAATGGGAACGCTGACTATAATCTCCTTTTGACATTAAGATGTTGCTGAGCAACTGCAGGATATTTCAAGCAGCAGAATTCATGTTCAGCCACATGTTTGTACTGACAACCAGTTAAACCTTGCTAGGGCAATATTTTTCTTTGCTGTTAGTTTTTATACCAAACAAGGTCTGTAGTAACTGGATGCCCCAATTGAGCAAAACTGTTTACAAGAAATAAATCACTCCTGGCATTAAGAAAACATGAGGCCTATGGCTCGCAAGCACAGCATCATTCATATCTCTATTTCTCATAAGCCTAACCCCCAAACATGTGTATTCTCATACACTGTGACTTACGCTTTGAGTTGTGGTCAGTGCATTTCCACAGCCTGTTATTATCATGCTTACCTAATCCTGTAGCCATATTTAGATGTAAATGCATAAGCTACCATTTCACTGTTCAAAAAAAGAAAAAAAAAAATGCAGCTGAAGACCTGACACAAGGAAGGCATTTTATTTGCTTTACACAGAACATTAACTCTAATGCAAAACTCCTGGTGATGCCTGAGGACCAGACTCTGGTCTTTAAGAGAGTATTTTTTTCTGCAACTTGTACAACCCACTGGTGAGCATGAGTTTCAGGTCCTCTTTCTACAGACCCACAGAGGATATGAGTTATTACAACTTTGAGCTTGGCTTTCCGCTCTGGAGGCTCCTGAGTTGCACGATGACGTGGCAGGTAAGTGGGACACGTCTACCACTTGAAAAGCTGTGAGACGCCAGTGCTGCAGATGAGTTTCCTCTGCGCAGAAGGAGGGGCGCAATCCCCTGGTGACTATGAGCTCGGGGCTCCCTCCACGCTGCTTCTCAGAAGTTTCAGAGCAGAGGGCGGTTGTTCCACTTTCATTTACGAAGCAGCAGCCTCCACTTTGCAAGTCCTAGAGGGCAGCTGCTGCGAGCAAGTCACTGTCGTGCAAACCACTTCAGAGAATGAAAAAAAAGGAAACAGAGACCAGCACCTTGCTAGCTTCCTTCTCCCGCTCAGAAAGACGCAAGCAGGGTGCCAGCCCAGAGCTGGCAGTAAACCTCAAAGCCACAAGATCGCATCTCCACCAGGGTCCATTTTTTTCGTCAAACTGGCACAAACCACCAGGTGCACGTGCCAGTCCATCAGTTTGCCTCTGTCTTCCAGTGCACGATCAGACCTGCCGGCCTGGGACTAATACCCTGTGAAACAGACTTTTTTTCCAAGCTGAAAGTTTCTCATCTCGTCTCAGATAGAATTGTGATTCAGGCCTGTGCGTGATGTATGTAGTTGTTAGTTCCTCTTTTAGAACTTGCGTAGTACTTGCATTTTAATGCAATCTCACCTCTCTAGACCGTTATCTTTTAGCACCAGAGCCAGCTTCTTCCTCTCTTTGTGTACAACATGTAGTATAAAAAGACCTTGATTTTTGACTCATATCTCTCATTTCTGCACTACAGAAAATAAACAAAGTTATTTTGAGAGCCTAATGAAGTTCCCACACTACAGAACCTCACAATTTTTTTTTATATAGGTAGCACAAAATGGTGCCAAAGTCAGATAGTAATGGCTGAAACACAAAATTTTCTACTTGAATTATGTGTTATTTATTTTGCTGTTTTGTGTCTTTTGCCTCTGTTTTGAAACAAGCATTTTGTCAAATGCTGTTGTGGTTCTCAGCTCATTTTACTAACTCTGAACAAAAATGTGTCTTGCTTAACCTCAGAGTGTGTATACAGGAATTTTGGTTACTACAAATAAGCTGATTGATTAGATTTTAACTATAATACTTTTTGCTTTATGAGTGTGGCTTGTATTAGACACTACAGACAATTTTATGAATCATTCTCTGCTACTAAGTTAATTTTAAGCCACTTGTTGTTTTCCCCTCCTCAGAATTTTAGCTTAAATTGCAAGTTACCAGGGGGATCAAAGGAAGTAGCTGAGAACCGCTGTATCTTTAACTGACAAAGCCGATTTCCCTGGAGCTGCCACCTTTCTGCTTCTCCTGCGCATTCGCCCGTGGCTGTGTGTCTCACCAGCGGATGCCTGTAGCTTTACATCAGCCTCCTCAAACACAGCATCTCATGATCAAAAGTGGTTGGGTTGACCCAACTTAGAGACTTGCCCCAGGGAATAGCTGCTGCCTCTGCTTTTAGCACACCTCAGCTGCAAAGTGAAAGACTGATGCTTGAACTACCATATGACCGAATGCTAGGAAATAGGAAGGCAAGCCTGCTCTTTCCTTTACTGCTCAGGTTTTCTGGCCAGGGCTGCACAACCCTGAAAATTGTCATGTGAATGTCTCTGTTTTTCTTTAGAAATATTTTTTTATGGACAGGATTTATAGGAAAAAGTCGTTGCATTGTAGTTCTGCTAAACCGTAGTCATACAAAATACATCAGATTAAAAAATTGACCAATTTGTTCTAATATCTGGAGTAAAGAACACCTGACAGGCTGCGCTGGAGTGCCAAGGTTTAGCAGATGTTAATTTTCCAGCTTCTTGGGATTTGTCCTTGTTTTTGTGATTGAACAGAACATGCTAATAAAGAAAATGATCTATATGGACAATGTTCAACCAGGGACACTCTCTTGCCAATCTTTCTGCACCAACCGAGAAGATTTCACCTTTGAATTAGCTAATGGAAACAGAGGCAAATATTGTTTTCCCCAGCCCATAAATGAAGAGCCTGAACTCCGTGTGTGGGCCCAGCCCTCAGCTCGGAGAGGAGAGTTGCAAGGTGCAATGGCCAGCGCTGCAGGTAGATCTCAGGGGACTCATGATGGGAAACTCTATGCCTATCAAGTGCTTTAAGACATTTGAAGTTTCAGGTGTGAATAATCATAAACTTTCCACAAAATTAACATAAATTCTGTGGTAATTATACTACGTTCACCTTAACTGTGGAGCCAGAGGTACAAAGCTATGACACCAAGTGGCAAGTGTGCTCGTGAAATTAGATAGTCTCCAGTATAATTTGTAAAACTGAAGCATATGTTTGGCCACAAAATAAAGCGAGCAGCTTGACTCTGTGTCATTCGTTCTAGTAATATTATTCATAATACCTTTTTTCTAGTTGGCCATTTTTGCCAATAATCCTCAAAGTACTTCACAAAGCAGACCAGCATAATTAGCTCTACTTTATAGAAAAATATTCTGAAGAGCTGACAAGTAAAATATCTAGTATGAGGACTCACAGCCTGAATTCTGTGCACCACCACACACACCGGTCTGCTTTCTCTGCTGTTAGTTTTTCAGCATTGTTAAATGTCCACATTTTGGAACAGGAGGCTCTGAATTCTTATCTTCTTGTACCCTGATGCCCTTTCAATATCATATATGACAACCTCTGCCTATATAGTATGGATGTGGAAACAAATACAGGCTGAAAAACAACTCTTTTTTTTTTTTTTTTTTTTTTTTACAGATTATTTTGAAAAATACATTTTCTGATAATTCAGGTGGAGAGAAAGAAGAGTTCCATTTTTTTTTTTTTTAATGCAGCAGTACTGTCTGTGAGATGAGTTTTCCTTTCTTAAACTGTCCAAACTTTTGTGCTTTAGAGATAGTGAAACAAGAAAACCCAACACATTTGCATAAGGTCCTTAAGTGAAAAAAAAAAAAACAAAAGCAATTAGCAGGTATGAATCGTTTGTCCAGCTTTGCTCTTCTCCTAAGCTCAAATGCTGCCTTTTCCCTCTCGTATTGCTGCAATTGGGAACAAAGCCAGATGTAGTGGGTTTAAAGGTTCAAACTCGCCCTCCTCTGCCCAACAAAGACGAGAGATGTCCAAAATATTTCCAAAGCAAAATTATAATGGAGCCAACCACAAGAATGTCCTGCCACTTCGCAGTGGCTTGTACCAAGCTGGTCTAGCTGTTTTCCCAACGGAGTGAAGCAGAAGAGCCCCAGCGTTTGTCGCACTTCGACCTCAGCTCCTTCAGCCCTTTCCTGCCTCAGGAATCTCAGGGTAATTGACGACTAGCTGCCCTGCACCGCTGCGGCTGCCTGGGTAATCAGCAGTGTCCTGGGGTGGGCTCACCGGAGGGTGACTGCGGTCACCCTGGATCGCCCTCCGTCATGGACACTACGCCCTTGGTGCGCGCCATAGTGAGTTTGCACGTGGGCTTGTCAGCCCCAGGGCATTGCCCCGTTTGAAACACTACTGCAAACCAGGGAGACTACTTGGGTGCTTGCTTTTCTTTTTTGAGAACTTGTTTTTTGTTTTTTTCTAGAGTTTGTTGAGAGCTTTTTCCTCTCTTTGGTAAAAACAGTATTGAGTTCAAACTGCCCCATTCTCCTTAACAATGCTCTTCATTTGGTTTACCTCCATGCACATCTACCAGCAGATTGGAGGAGATCACACAGAAAGCTTAATCTGCTCTGCACCCCTTTTCTCCCAAGCTTCCAAGAGTGGATATGTGTCTCCCCAGGAACATGTTTATCATGGGAGAGTAGATTAAGGAAACTGTAGCCCTCCTTTAACACCGACAGCTGTAGCACAGACCTTCATCTACAGAAGACATACTCAAGCCCCTAGCCCTATATTGGCATTTATAGGACACTAGAGCATACATGTGGCTGGTTTACTGTAAAGGAAGCTGCTGCCTCTTCTCACTATCACACTCCTTTCATAGCTCTTTATAACTTTGTTAATTTTACCCTTTGTACTGGAATTTTACAAAAATGATTTAGCCCTTTCCAAAACAGAGCCTAAGAAAAAATCCGTTGTTTTACCAGGTAAAACAAAACAAAACAAAACCCAAATACATGTTTCATTAAAAACAAAAACAAAAACAAAAACAAACAAACAAAAAACTGCTATCTTGCTATCTCCCTTTTCTGGAGCAGAGGTTTGGAATTCAGCAAGGGGCTTACCCTAATGATAGAGACCTGCCTTTTCCTGTGAAAAAAACTTCTCTTGTGAAATTATCCAGTGAAATTATCCTACAAAATGAGCCTTTGGGAACTCTGAGGTCGCACACACTCCACAGAGAGAGGTGATTTTTTTTTTTTTTTTTTTTCAGGTTTAACAGCTTTGGAGTTTCCTCCAGCCCTGAGCCAAATACGAATTTCCAGATAATTTGCTGCTCTTGGCTGTGGAAGGGGCACTGGTAATAGGAGGCTGCTGGAGAGCGGGGAGTTGCCTTTCATGTGCTCCCATTGCTCCTCCTGCTGGTGCCCAGATGCACGAGGGAGGCTGCCTGGGAGGGAGCTGGGGGCTGCAAGGGAAACAGGGTGCTGGGCTGTGAGGTGGGTGCCAGCTGGAAAAAAATAGCCCTTGGAATATGCATTTCAACCTGCTGTGATATTGAATTTTTCCACAGTTGCCAGAACTGGCAATATTTTTAGTTTTTAAATGAAAAATAAATAAATAAATAAATAAATAAGAACTCGCTCGTGTTCCTTGTGTTCCAGCAGCTAGAAGAAAAGAAACAATTCTAAATACTAGGGGAGCAGGGCTATGATGACAAAAGTTAACAACACCAAGAGTGGAAATCACAGTGGGAAAGCAGGTGGGGACTGTTACACCACACCTTCTCTCCTGTTCCCATTTCCCACAGCCTCCAGGGATGTACAGGGTGCCATGCAGCAGATCCTGACTTGCTACACTTCTCAGTCACCCTCAAGACTATTGATCCCAAGCACTGAATAAGCCACAGGTTGTGTCAAAGAAACAGGATGTGATAATTTCAATAGAGACATTATTGTGAACCTTCTGCATGTGGAGGTTGCAAGGGCTGCTTAAACTGTAGTATTTCCTAATTTCTTAGTGCTTGACTTTGTGACTTAAAACTCTTGCAGCAAAGGGGTGTGTGCATGCATGCATATGTATGTAATATATATTTTTCCCAGCTAATTTGTGTCTGGGCTAACATAGACATCAAACCGGCTAGTGTGAAAATACGTAATACTCCAGATAAAAATGTAGTCAGAAGCTCCTTTTTTGCTATGGGTTGCAAAGCTGAGAGACACCACAAACAGGAAAACAAGCAGAGTTTCATGAATTCAGTTGCTCAATAGCCTAATACAACTTTTTCAAAGTCTCAGTGTGGATTCCCGTCTCCAGGCGCTCTTGTGGTCAAGGAAGTGTGAGGAGCCACAAATGACAACATGTTCTTGGGCGCAGCCTGCTGCTTTGCAAGCCTTATAGTGGACTATGGTACATGAGGTCCTTCACTCTTCATTCATTGTGGAAGGAAAAAGGCTTCTGCCTGAATTTTCCGATTTTTTTTTTCATTTCCCATACTTTGTATACACTCTCTAGTTTGTGTATGTGTGAATGAGAGAAATGACAGATTTATCTATTTCACACCATTTTTCAGTGATGTCAGATGGAAAAAAAAAAAAAAAGATGAAAATCTATCAGGCTACAGAAAAATTGGGGGAGTGGTTTTTGGCCACTGTTTGAGAAAGGTTTACCTATTTGGATCATCTGTGAAGCAAGTCATTCTGAAATCAGTCCTGGTAAATCAGAAAGGAATAAAGCACTGCTTAACCTTTGTGCAAGGGCAACACTTCACTGTGGCCATGGTGGGGCCACTCTTTGAGACTCAGAGGAAGATAAGCTCCTCCAAAACTGAAGAGAATTACAGGTTTCTCTAGAGCTGCCTCAAACCATGGCAATCAGGGCTAAAAGAAAATACTCAGAGTGAAAAATACTCAGAGTGAAAATCTTATTCCTTTAACCAAGTTTTCCTCGACAGTACCGCATAACTGAAAGTAAAATTTCATTTGAGAGAGAGAGGGGGTTTCAAAGCCCTGGTTTGGAGAGTTCAGAATTTTTATGTATTTTGGCATACAACGGACAGAGAAAGAGCAAGGTAAGATAAGAAATAATGAGCTTAATAATTCATCAGGATTAATAATTCATCAGGAACAATTCTGGTTAAACAAACTTTTTAAAGCCAAACCAAGAGATTGCTTGGAAGGCTGCGAGATTGCTGTCCCTGGATGTATTTCAGATCAGGGCAGGCAAATGTACTAGGTAATGACGAAAGAAAAGCTCAGCCTTGTTTTCAGGATTTGGATTCAACATTGTCTTGAGGTCTTTTCCAGCCCTGTAATACTGAGATGTCATATAAGCACTTAAAACTGCAACAGAAAGGCATCAGGAAAGTTACAGAGCATGTTTGACAATGTTGAAAAACTAGACTTACACTTCTCAGTGCAATTTTCTTTTCCCTTAGCCCTTGCACACAAGCAGTGCAAGACAGCTGACAAAATTAGTCTGTCATTTTCAACAGTAGCAGTGACATTAGAGCTAGTTTTTACCCAAATGTTTCAGTCTTATCTCTTTTTTTTTTCTTTTTTTTTTCTGTCCTACTACTAATACTCTCCAAATTGACTGCAAAGGAAGAGCTCAGCTTGCCTCAATAACCATCTATTAGCCCTCAGACATTCTCCTGCATCAAGCAGGTCTGCTTAGGCACTCTGTCATCATCCTTCCTGACAGCATTTCAGGTACAAAGGAGAACAGATTTCAGTAGGGGAGGCTCCTGTAAGAGACACCCTGAGCTTTTCTGCTTGGCATTATAAATTCAGGCCCAGAATGTGGTATAGCATTGTGGAAATATAGGATGATTGGACAGTCCACTTACAGCATAGGTGGAAATCTCCAAGCAATCTGTCTTAATACACATGAAACTAAGACCTGCACAGGGAGAGGAGGAACTACAATAGCTTCGTGTACAGCAATGGGGGGTTGTGCGCACCAGGTCTGTGTCTACTCAAAGCCTGGTTTTGCCAATGACAAAGACTGAACTCACCTTGTAATGTACTGTCAGCAACTGATCTGGATCTGCTACCGGAACATATAAATTTGTCCATCACTCTCAGGCTTGTTCCATTAGTGGGGTTGATTTGCTCCAAGACCAGCCTGAAGTAGACAAAAACATAGAATCATAGAATCATAGAATGCTTAAGGTTGGAAGGGACCTCTAGAGATCATCTAGTCCAACCCCCCTGCACACGCAGGGTCACCTACAGCATGTGGCTCAGGACTGCGTCCAAGCGGGTTTGGAAGA
>VZSV01000056.1:275907-303531 GCA_013398735.1 Nothocercus julius | reverse complement strand
GGCCTCCAGCTCGACTCCGCACCACTGATAACCACCCTGTGAGCCCTGCCATCCAGCCAATTCCTAATCATGACCATAAGCAGGACCCATATTCCATCTTCTTGCTGCTAATAGTGAGACTAAAGCTCCTCTAATGATGTTCTAAAGAGACTGAACAGGTGCTATAGACATTTTGTTGATGTAACCTTTGATTTGGGTCTCATTTTGCAGAGGACCATCAGCTGTACCATGAATATGCATATTTTATCACTGACTACATGTACCTAACTTCTATGTGGAAGTGCTCAGCATTGCTCGATCTTTTTAGAACAAAAATGTCCTCTGGAGTAGATGAATTCCTAATTACATCTAATTGCATTTACCACCGAAGAAGGAATGAATGAGGTTACAGAATCTATAAAAATTGCCTTGTTTGCAGGGCAAAATCTTCCAAAGTATAAATCATTCAACATTATTAAATGCTTTAGTCAAAACAGTAGAGATACAATAATAATTCTTGTACTTCTCCCTACAATTTTTCTGAAAATGTATGTCTGTGAAGATTATATCTATGGTTTCACAATCAGCATAGAATCTGAAGTGCCTCAGAGGAAGCACTTTGTCAAGGTGATGACTGTTCAGATGGTTGGTTAGAATCCAAGTCAGCACTTCCCCAGATACGGAGATGAGGAAGATGGTACAATAATTGTCATAAGTTTGTGATCTCAAAATTAGTGGTTTAACTCCCTTTTTGCAGCTATTTTCTCCTTTTTTACAGCACCATTTTCCCACCCAGTTCTGCTTAATTTACTGCAAAATTAACAGGCAGCTATCCCAGCTATTTTTTTTTTTTTTTTCTGCTCTTCACTGCTATATGTGCATTAACTGAGACAGAAGCCTTGAGGAAAAAAAATTGTATGTGATGAGATAACTGAAGACTGTGTCATAATTTATAATGCCAAAGTTCTGAGGTTGATTGACATCCTTTATTCTGGCATTTAGCAGCTTTTGAGTGCTTGATTCTGCAGCCATAATATATTCTTTCAGGTGAGTAGAACTGTATAGTCATGTAGTTTTAAATTTAATCTCCTAGGTCTCAAAAAACATCCCCACACCAGTGGCACATCAGGTGCCATCATGCTGACCTCCACTTGGGCCAAGGGAATGACTGGATCCTTTTCATAAAAGTGATGAGCCAACAATTACTAAAGCCAACAGAGAAGTCGACTGTGGGAGCAGGCTGTTGTCTTCTACTAGAGCTTTAGATGGGGGTGAGAAAACTATGCCAGTAATTTTCACAGACATTTACCAACTTCAAAGCAATAATGAGCAATAGAAATGCTGGGAGTCATCCAGACCTTACATCCATCCATACAGATCTTGCTACAGTGGGCACAAAATCAAGGTTAATTCCTCCTTCCTTTTCCTCTCTGACTTTTCTGAGTGTTTCCTAATCCTAACAGTTTAGTTCATACTATCCTTCTCACCTAGGCATTCTCAGTACCTTGTGTCTGGTTATGCTTGTGTGTGTTTTATGATTCCCTGGATGGAAAGATTACAGAATAAGCAGGCCAACAGATAAATAAGAACCATTTCCTGAAAAAGTGAACAGGCAGACAGAATTATGCATTTCTCTGACCTGTTGAATATCTAATAGCAGCTTTTATATTCTGTTCAAAAATTGCAGAAAAAAAATATTTAGGGACATTTCAACTAAATTTACAAAATCTGAAGTCAGCACTTGTTCAAACATATCAAAGCCCTGTATAAACATGGGCATATTTGACTTTATGGTAAAAATGCTAATGATTTTTTTTTTTTTTTTTTTGGTACAATGTTTTCTTTTTGGTCACTCGTGGTGGAGAAGATAATTTTCAAGAAAGATAGTAAATAAATTCAGTAAGACCCAAGGAAGTGGGTATTGTCATCTGCTAACTAGCATGTTGAGCTTTGAAGTTAGGAGAAGCCACAGTGCTCACCACACCACCATGGTCAATTTTTAAGTGGTAATATCTTCCTCCAGATGTCGTTATGTCAACCACTGCAGTAATGTGCTCTCTCCCTAGCTTTGGAGTTTTTTTCCGATCAGTGTTCAGGATTTTATCGGAAGAGTCATGGACCTTTAGGGGAACAACTGCCAAAAGCTCATTGTGAAAGTTTACAGGATCATATTACTGCGGTGGAGGGAGGGTGAAAGTTCAAGACAGCTTCAGACAAATCTGCCTAACTCAGTTTATTATTTGATGCAGATTGTTTGATTGCACATTGCTGCATTTCCCTGTCAATAGGTAAATATTCCTTCTTAGTAACAGAGGCGATTTCATGGCGGTATATATGGCTCAATATAATGGACCTTCTAGCAAAGTTCTTTTTTTCTCTTAAGATAGTCATCTCCTATAGTTATTAAGGTACAGAGTGAGAAATTCTTAGTAAGAAAGCATGACTAGACATTCATCAACTATTTATTACTCAGATATCAAGTACTGACAAGACATCACAGCTTGTGCTCTAATCCTTTTTATCCTTTATCTCTTTAGCTTCTTTATCCTTCTGGTAATTCACTTTCTATGTAAATAAAGAGTCTTTTAGGTCTGTTGTGGTTGTGTAATGCAAATTAGCTCTCAGATGCTCACTCTGTCAAATAAAATATATCTCAGAGGTAGCCAGGACCCCAAGTAGCATCCATTGCTGTATTATTCACACAGTTCTATTTGTCCATGGTCAGAGAGGAAGACTATAATATGACCAGAAAATGGGTTCATGTATACTGTGCCCAAATCCGGTGCCTTGGCCACGACATCATCCTTCTCTTAAATCAGTTGTATTTGGTTTTGGTTTTCCAAAGTCTGACAGATGAGGTTTTGCATAAGCAATGTAGCCCCAGTACAAGGCTAAAATTAACACTCAGATGGACTATTCCAATCTGAATGGCTTCTGTGGGTTTGAATCTGTATTAATGACAGCAGGATTTTTCCTACAATTATTTTGCCTACAAAAGGCTTTCAGTAATCAATGCTTATAGAAGACAGAGCAGGAGAATAAAAATGACCAGGGTATAGAATTGTGCAAGTCAGCTACTCAGCCTTTTAGTTCAGCTTCTTTAAGGTAGTAAAAGCTCATTGTCAGTCATTCCTCAAATGTATTGATCTTGGGTCAGCTTTCTACATGATAAAAAGTGCAGCATGGAGGTAAAAGAAAATCATGGCTAGTCAGAGATTTTAGTCAAGTCTCATTACGATCTGTCTATACAAGCTTGCTTAGAGAGATTGTCCTTGAACTCAGGTGGCATTGTTCTGCAGGTCTGGAGAAAGACAGTCCAAGTCTCAGCCTCATTGCTTCCAGGAAACACGAATTGGTCATCTATGAGGAATAAACACACTTTTTAATTTCACAAGTCTTGATAATTTGCATCTAAGAACTACCTGAAAGAGAATTTGATAGCTGATAGCTATTTTAGTGAGGCTTAGGATTTCAGGAGAATTCCAGAAGATGTGAATGAAACTGATGTGCAATTTCTCAAGATCAAAAAGTGAGATGATGCAAATAGCTAACTAGATTGCTAAACCTGACTGGACTTTAATTCATGACAAAATGAAAGAAATGAAAAAAGTGATTCAATAGACAAAGAATTAAAGAATAAGGTGTAATTAGTACCATGCACTGCATTCAAATTAACCTGATTCAATTCTGAAATTTAAATTTGATCTATAGTAAAAACTTCCAAGATACACGAGACATATAGACCTTTGTAAGGTCACTTCATTGTGCCATTATTCTCTTCAAATCATAAGCACTGCACAGTTTCAAGAACACACATGTTAAATGGAGTAAGAACTGGTTAGCTAACCGATCTCACAAATAGGAATGTCTATAGGAAATTCATTTTGTCTATAGGACTTCCACTGGTATCTTTCAGGGACTGGTATAATGTGCTATGTGAATTAGTAATTTCATCATTGTGCTGAAAGCAAATATAAAAAAATGCCGCTAATAAAATTTTCAGACAAAATTCAGATAAAATTTGAGCAAAATTTTCCAGGTGACTAAATAATAAATGAATACACAGACGCACTACAGTGTGATTTGAATCTTTTGGTAACCCCATCCCAGTCAAACAAAAGGTGGTTGAACACATCCAGATGTAAAAGTCTATGATGTCTAGAAATAAGTAGAACAGACTGTACACAAGTGCTTCAGAACAACAGTGAATCCTGGAAAATGCCAGCATTCAGTTGCTCCATTTTTTCTGGAAAACATGAGTAGTCACATAAAAGTTATGTTTTGGCCAGGCAAGATATGTTACCCAAGACAGTGCTCTGCTCTGTAACCATCTGCAATGTGTGGTGGGTCAGACCACATTATCTCAGGGTTCCTTTTGGACAAAAGCATAGAGAGGAAAACGCTACTTCACCACTCTTTTCGTATTACATCTATATCTTTTATCTGGAGAACAGAGTTTCAGGTTCCCTTTTCTTATTTTTTCTTCTTTTTCTTATCATTCTCTTTTACGATTTTTTGCACACATACACACACACACTCCGGATGTGCTATTCCACGTATTCTAGTATACAACCTTCTTTTTAATAAACCCAGTCGGGTCTACTTTTCAGCCAAAAATAGTGGATGTGATAAATAAATATTTTAATAAAAAAAAAACTTTTTTTTTTTTTGCATGAAAAATTGTTTTCTTATTTTCCTCTTTGAAAACATGAGATTTGATGAGAAATGCCTATTTTCTCATTTTTTTCTTACAGTTTTTTATCTTTAATTTTTGCACCACAAGGACCAAATTCCCCTGGCAACGATTGGTAGACATCTAAAATATAGACTTCTGCATATAACTAGTCACCCTGAACACTTTATAGTAAATAGGGAGGCCTGCATTTTAAAGTCATGACATATCATCCTCAAACACATAATTAAAAAAAAAAAAATCCAAGTGAAACAATCCCCAAGAGATGCTTTTGGCTCCTTTGCTTTTTAATGATGCCTGGAATGGCTATCTTAGATGTAGATATCCTCACTGTAGATTTCTAAAGCTAAGGGATAAGGAATCCACCTCAAGTGACAACAAAGGAAACAAATTCCCTTGAAGCTGGCAGATGTGAAAGTATCTCTTCTTAAATTATACCTACACAACAGTGTAAATCAAGAATAATTCAATTCCCTGTTAAAGAACCCCAAAGTCAAATGACTATTTTGGAAGATAATTTGAGACATGATAAAAGGGTTTTGCTTTTCGGAAAGAATTGATCCTGATTTTGCTTTGTACCTCTTGAAGCAAAGATTACGTTCCCCTTGGATAAGGTTTGTTTAATGAGAACTTACCTTCACAATTCCATTTTTCAGTTATGCCCAGATAGTGTGGATTGAAAGATAAAGTATATTCCTGGTGAAAATGCCATTAATTTTCTCTTAAAAAATCCATCCTTCAAGGAAAATTAGACAATAAAGTCAATGGATTCTGACTGGTGGAGAGTTCAGGGCATTTTTGTAATGAGCTCCTTTTTGTCCTTCAGAAAATGCTACTGACATTTCCAACGGCAGTAAAGGGAGAATGGCAGGCCTGCTCACCCCTACGTGTCTGGCTTGCATCCCTGATGTGACATCATTGCTCATGCCCTACTCCAATATAATTGAGAAGGTCAGTGGTTATTCCAAGCTTCACCCATTCCAGATTCCACCCTTAACCCTCTAAAATGAGTCTTTTATAGTTAAATGATTCACTTATTAGGTAAAATAAACACAAAAATAATGTCAAATTAAAATAAAACAAAGTAACATGGAGTTAAATTCAGAATGACACTGAGCAAACAGTCTGGCTGGAATCATTATACCCTTTTGGAAACAGACACAAACATCAAAGCACAGATCCAATTAGTTTCAACTGGGAGGACCCTTCTTGTTTCTGGCTCCTTGAAGCTTAAACTCCACAGTTTAAATGTTAGTTTAGAGTTAGGGACAACTCTCCTGCTGTTGCCACCTACAGAGGAACACTAGAAACCTGCAAGTTGGGTTCTGAGGCCAGGACAACAACAGACTTGGAAAGCATGTAATTTATTACACAGAATCACAGAACCACAGAATGGTTGAGGTTGGAAGGGACTTCTAGGGATCATCTAGTCCAGCCCCCTGCTCCAGCAGGGACACCTAGAGCACGGGGCACAGGGTGGCATTCAGGTGTGTTTGTAAGATCTCCAGAGAAGGAGCCTCCACAACCTCTCTGGGCAGCCTCTTCCAGGGTTCTGTCACCCCCACAAGAAAGAAGTTCTTCCACACATGGAGACGGAACCTCCTGTGTTTCAATTTGTACCCATTACCCCTTGTCCTGTCACTCGCCACCACCAAGAAGAGTTTGGCCCCATCCTCCCCACAATCACCTCTAAGATACTTGTACATGTTGATCAGATCTCCTCTCAGTCTTCTCTTCTCCAGGTGAAACAGGCCCAGCTCACTTAGTCTTTCCTCATAGGATAGATGCTCCAGTCCCTTAATCATCTTTGTGGCTCTATGCTGGACTCTCTCTAGAAGCTCCATGTCCCTCTTGTACTGGGGAGCCCAGAACTGCACCCAGTACTCCAGGTGCAGCCTCACCAGAGCTGAGCAGAGGGGCAGGATCCCCTCCCTCGACCTGCTGGCAACACCCCTCCTAATGCAGGCCTTGACCACAAGGGCACATATTGTTTGCAAAGAACTTTAAGACAGTAGTCGTGTAAATACTCAAGCTATTAGACCTTGGCTCCTGTGAACGCTTGGAGAGAGAGCCAAACCCAAGCCAGGTTCACCAAGTCCAAGCACTGGGCTTCGTATCTGGAGCCAACGGACAGGCCAATGTACACAGAAGGAAAATGAGTGGAAAAGGATGTGTGAGCACTCTGTGACTGCTGAAGAGCAGCTAGACCGTTCTCTCAGGCTTGCTCTTATTAATTGGGCTGCTATAACTGCTTTAGGCAGACATTCTGCGGGATGACTGGCTTGACCACTCATTGGCTTTCCTGTTTTTGTTCCTAATCCTGGTCATGCAGGTGTAAGGAGATAAGAAAAATGCTTGCGAGTAGCAAAGAAGTGGCATGGGGCTAGGTGTAGACAGCTTTCTGCCCTTCAAACATAAGGTTCCTCATTCAAATTGTGGTATCATGTAGGGAAAATACAAAAGCAAGCATAGATAGACTAAACATTCAAAAATGAAAGACTGGGCTGATTTCACATCATGATCTACATTGTCATGGATCCATCACCGGACAACACTTTATGGGGGTACCATCTCAATATGAACCCTAGATAAGGAGGGAGGGCACTTTCCAGGCAAGAAAAGCTTGGTAGAGCCCAGCGAAGAGAAGATATCTTATAGCTTGCTTGGTAGAACTCTCTGTAGAGCACGTAGTGCTTTAACTACAGTTGGAACCATATTCACAGTGTGTGTAATATGCAGTGCATCCTAACCTGTGTGCAAATACACCTCCATGCTGAGTTCTAATGATGTCCCTTAGCTGTGCAACAAAGCATGGCATTGTAACATCGTGACACAGCACAACCCAGCACCATCCACCTCAGCAACTAAATGTGATGAACAACAGATCGCAGATCAAATTTGCACAGTCTTTTATTTTGCATTCAGTGAGAGTCAACAAGACTGTCAGGATTTTGTTTCAAAGACTTGGCACTTTATTTATATTTTGAGGGGGAAAATACGGACATTAAATACTTTTTTTTTTAATTTCTTTCAAAAATCCAAACAAAGTAAATGGAATTATAGTATTTCCGCTGGTACGCCCATATTACTCTTCTGAATTCAGTATGTTTGTATTTGTATGAAGTGGAAAGCAGATTTCAGCTCTCTATTTGTTACACCTTAAATCTTCAAAGTGCAGGAGGGTATTTATTACATATGCATTTAAATTCCCTCTCACTGCAATGAAAAACTTTTATTTATCAAAATGCTGACTTTGAAAATTGGACAACAGAGATTTTTAAAAAAATCAAAGCTAATATCACCATCTCTGCCAAATGAGTGTGATCCAATCAAAACTTGGCATAATCAAGTGGTATGAATGCTTCCAAGCTTTTCATTAAAACCTTTAAAAGAATCCTTTGTCCAAAAGGCTGATATAGCATCAGTCTTCTCTCCAAGGAAGCATAACAAAATAAGTAAGAGAACAGGCAAAAGCAAAAAACTCCTACTAAATATCATGCAAATCATATAAAGAATGCCTTAGATTTGTTTCTGTTGTTTCTATTAATGTCACCTCTCAGATGTAACAGCCTATTTTTTTCCCTTGTGTATATGCTGTCTATGTAGGTTTAGTATTCCCTGGCTGAGGACACCGGCATAACACCTTGTTGCCTATGTTGTGGGTCTGTGACCACTAGCTCCAGGCCAAAATCGCAAACACCAAAGGCAGGTTGGAAGTACTCAGATGGGAATCCATCAAGATCCTGACAGCAGGGAGCTAGGCCAGAAGCAAGATTACAACCCTGGACTTAGGGATAACAATCTTTGGTTTCTTCAGGGATCTGCTTGGAAGAATCCAATGGGATAAGGCCCTAGAAGGAATATAAGCCTAAGAAAACTGATTGATATTCAAGGACCACCTCCTCCAGGCTCAAGAAAAGTGCATCCCAGTAAGCCAGAAATCAAGCAAAGGGGTCAGGACACCCTATGAATATTGTATGATTATTCAGGGATGGGGCTAGGAAGGCCAAAGACTGGAGTTTCATGTGATGAGGGGTGTCAAGAACAGCAAGAACAACTTCTCTAAATATATCAGCAGCAAATAGGGGAAATGTGGGTCTGCTACTGAAGGGGGCAGTGGCCCTGGCTACAAGGGATACAGAGAAGGCAAAAGGGACTGCCCTTAAGGTCGCTAACATTTTGTAGTCTAAGTAAATTCTTCTCAGGAGTTATTGTAAAGTCAATAGTCTGAATTCTACCAGCTCCAGTGTATATGTTTCTATAAGCAAATCAATCTACCTGTGGTTGATTTCTTTGATCATTTTTATCTCAAAACAATATCAGAGCCACTTCAGAATCAGCTTCATTTTTTTCTGCACAAACATTGCCATTCTCCATTTTATACAATATGACCTTCCATGTATTTTAGTACAGCGAATGTCTTATAGTTAAACATATAAGACCTATTTTCCACATCAAGATATTGCAAGCTACTTAAGCAGACATTATGGAAGTAAATGCTAATTCTTTTATTGGCATTACAGGGACCAGAAAGTGGTTATATAAGAAAAGTTTCCAGAAATACCATCTCCAAGGCATCCTTGGAAAAAAAAAATCTCATCTTGAATTAAGTAATGAGTTTCCATATCTTACCCTGGTGCAGGGAAAAAGCCACGAACCACAGTATCTCCTGATGTGTGCTTTGCAGCAAGAGATTGTGGCTACTCTGGATCCTTGAGTTTAATAAGCTCAATATGCACTGCCAATACAGTGGCTACTGTATTCTATACTGAATTGTTTCCTGGGGGGGGGAGGGGTTAATTTTTTTTTTTTTTATCAATAAACAGCTGCACAGTCAAATTTGTACTGTTTACTGTCTAACATGGAAAGTGATACTTTCTGGTCTTTGTTTATAACTCCTGCACAGTCAGCCCTGGCCCCAGCACGGCTAAATGAAAACGGACAGCTCCCAATGGTAGATGCTCTTCTAGATCAAGCAGAAGGGAAATTTTGTTTATCTTATAAAATAAATAGTATCTTTTCAGGTTCATGTGCTCAGAATGACAGCTATTCAGTTGCACCAGCTGTTTTTTATTTCACAACTAAGTGTATGTCTCGTGCCTCAACCAGCTTGCAGGTTATTGTTTCCTTGCTGATGCTGATTCAGGGCAAGAGAGAGGGAGCCTGATGCATATGTAGGTGCATGAGGGAGGAGGCCAGGGAGATGTTTACATGCCTAGAAGAGGGGCAGTGATGTGGATTGCATTGGCAATTCCGTTGTGCCCTAAGCTCTTGAAGACACCACCTGGCCTTTCAGCACTCTCTCTGAGTTTGTTGGGATGTGGTACAAAAGGGACAGCAAACTCATGCTTGCAACTGTTGTATGGTACTGAACCCATCTTCAGGATGTGCTTTTTTTTTTTTTACTGTTTTTGTTTTTTCCCCATGAAAATGTTTTGCTCTGCCCTCCGAAATCTATGAACAGTCTGAGTCTAGAATAACCTTCTGGACTCTTAAATAAAAATACAAATTTTGAATGGAAAAGCTGAATGACTGCTTTTATCAAACTGCATTTAATAGGCACAATATAATCTTACCCAACTGCTTCTTATTTCTGTACTCAAGCTTTAGATGTGATCTTCGTGTTATGGCTACTTGCATCAGGAAAATGCGACACTATGCTTCTTCGTTAGTTCACTCTCCTGATTTTCTTCCTTACTCCATCTGCTAGTTGAAGTTGCCCTTAAACTTTCTTCTTTTCTCCATCCCATCATTCAGACCGAAGTCTATGAGGGTCGTCAGCACTGAATGAAATAAAAAACCTTTTTCATGCAAACTGTGTACAAGTTTTGCCTATGACAGGATTCCTTCGCATTTTACGTTATTTACCTTATAATCACATTAACTTAGGTTTTTTTGCAAGACATTTGATGCTAGTGTATCTCTTTCCTTAAATTTTCTTAAATTCAATAATATTTTTACCTTTTATTTCAACAAGAGTATATTTAGGCCTGTATGGAGAGCTTTCTAGAGCTTAATTTCTTACTGATAGTCATCTTGTTAGCTATAAGAGTGAAATCAGAGAAATTAAATATATAAACTATCATGATTCCTTGTTTGTATCCTTTGTTAAATGCTCAGAAACTTTCTAGATGAGGTTGGCATAAATGCTTGGATGCATTAAAAATGAAAGCCAGCTCTTCTCCACCCCCATTTAGAAGGTTTCTGTGGTGATATCATGTTAATAGGAACTTTGAAATGTTATAAATAGGGAGATATGATCTCTAAAGAATGGGCTTGAGGTCATTCTAACTCATCTATCTTGGAAAAACAAGAATCACTGCAGGCAAATTTTGCAGATTGCATAAAGTTTGGTAGGCAGTTATAGCAGTGAGAATAGGCCATTTCTCCAGAGGGATTAGGTCAGCTACAGATCAGTTTCCTATTTGAGAGTCCTCACCTACATGGTTTAATTATAAGTTAGGGTGGCATGAGTCACCACCTAGGTGGCCAAGATGCATTTCTATGTGTATGCTAGGCATCCAGACCCCTGTTATAGTCTTTGTAGATATAATCCCAGCATCAGTGGTTTTAGAAATATTCGTCTTTTTGTAGACATCTAGATCCAGAACTGTACTCCAGACTCCACTAGTCTGTTGATCAGATTTTCATCAACTGTCAAGACACTTAGTTCACAGCTACATAGCTGCATCTGCAAATACTCAAATTTATGAACTGCAACATTTTCTAAGCTAACTGCCCAGGTTCTCCTCAAAAATGATAGAGAGGAAAGGGAGATGTCATGGGGTCCATTATTCCCGTACTTACTAAGAGACAAGGCTAAAATAATAGATGGGACAAACTGCCTTCTAGATGAGACAGCTGTCATTCTCTACCTTCGACTAAGGAAAGAGAAATGTGTGATTTAATTTAGCCACATAGCTTTAGAGAACAGAAATTCAATGAGAAGATGCCCATCTATGTGCTATGATTAAAGTCAAATGCAAGGTCTTTCAATCAAGAGATAAACAAGGAATGCCAAGCTTACGGGACAGCTACACCTCGTGACTGCACCTAAACTAGCAAACTAACCATTGTCAGAGTCTCTTTTGTGATTCTGTAGAGGAACTTTGACATCCAATGGCCCACATCCAAATTATCTTGCTCTTTTAGTCTCTAAAATGGGATGTCCTCATTCACGCTAACTGCTGGAGTCAGTCCCTTGTCTATGCTGATCCCCACTTCATAGGCAGGAATTATTTGGGCACTCATTGCCTTGGAGCAAAATTATACACAGGGCAGTGACAAAGCATTTAACATGTCAGCATCTTACCTAGTGAATTTTTCCCTGTGTTTTTGACTGAATAGCAATTTACTTCTGGTCCAAAAGTGCTTATTCCTTCAGTGTGGCACTTCACAAATAACTAGACTTTAAAGATATGTGCGACTATTTCTGTGCTCTTCTGGACATTTGCAGATTGAGGAAAACTGCATCAAAATGGAACAGTAGCAAAAGGTACACAAATAATGCACAGCACAGATCTGCTTAATTCTAGATGTTGTGGCTGCTCTATTCAACATCATTTCTGCTTGTGTGATCCCAGATAACAGGGTAAGTCAAAGACCAAAGAGAGTAAAAGAAATCACTTTCTGCAAATCTGTGCCTAAGCTTTACAGAAGACAACTAGGAATGTAGCAAAAGTGATCAAAGGCAAAAGATCCTGCCAGGCTTTATTTTCTCTCTACTCCCTGTCTGTTGGGGACAGACTTTTTTTGTATTTTTATTTCTTTTTTAAAAACAATAGTTTAGACAAATGTGTCTAGACTGACGGTAGAGCAAATGTGACATTAATTATGGATTCCTGCACAGTGGCTCCATGTATGTGGGCAGTTGCCAGTTCCCAGGGAAACAAATATCGCCAGGCTGCCGAACTGGGAATAGCTGCTCGTTTCATCCAGAGGGATGAGCCACCAGTCGCTGACAGTGACAGGTATCAGATGCTTCAGAAGAGGGTGACTGCATGTTCAAATAGGAGGCTGCTGCTGTGTTTCTGTCAAGGGGTGTTCAGTAGAGCAGAGCCTACACAGACTCTCACTTTTGCTCCTCTATCTCCAAAGCCCCACTGGAGCTACTTCACATCCAGGCACAACTCAGCTGAAAAGAGAACAGCTAATTTGTTTTGAGGAAAGCTTCATGCAAATGTGCCAAGGTTGTTTCTCCACCCCAAATTAGTCCATTTAGTGGTTCCCATTAGTCTAGTTTCAGGATGTTGATTCTCTGATCAACTTTGTCAATGCCACAGATAACTCCTTGAATCTTTCTTGAAAAGAGGCAATATTACAGCTTTTGTACAACACTGTACACAACACGGTATCTCGCTTGCTTAATATATCCTGAGAATACTTCGGTCATGTTCTGGTTTCATTACATTGTTAACTCAGAATCATGACATTATCAGCTAGTAGACCAATGCCTTCTCCATCTCAATTACTTCCAGCCAATGGCCTTGTTGTTACAGCAAAAATTTTCCATTGTTTATTCCAAAGCAAGATCCTTGGTTTTCTGTATTGAATATCACCCTATTTCTGCTTTTCTCTCCTTCAAGACATCAGTTCACCCTACGCTATAGACCAGTCCTACTCCTCGTGTCATCAGCCCATCTCACCAGTCTTTTGTGCTAGAGACTAATGACCACATTAGATAAGCTTTTCCTTAAGAAATGGTTAATGATAGGGATAATTTCTTGAAAAATTGATCTACTAATCTCCTTTAAGCCAAAGACATAATTTTTTTCATCACACGCATTTTTGTTTTCTGCTAGGCAAATGGGTTACACATCTTCCAGTTAATTCTTATTTGATCACTGGTGAGCTACCACATATAATCTCATATCTTGTGGGGCTTTTGGAGAGCAAAGTAAGATAAAAGCACAAAAGATATAAGAGCAATGTCAGTGTATAACACACTAGTGTCCAAACCCTTCTCAGATTATATATGTAAGTATCAGTGTTACAGGCTGAGTTTTCTGTTCCTGAACCTGTTTAAAAGTAGATGTCTTAAGCAAGAAAAGTACTTTTTAATCTTTGGGTCCATGGCTGATCTTTAAAGGGAAAAAAAAAAAAAAAAAAAAAAAGGGAAAAAAAAAAAAAGAGAGAGAGAAAAGAAAATAACAGAAATGATGTTTTTGTCTTTTAACAACGACGCAGCAGTATAATTTTTAGAACTTGCCAGCGACATAGCCCATTATTGGTTTGTCCCTATTAAAAACTTCCTGGTTTTATTTTTAATTAAAAATAGCTCTGACTGGCAGAAGTGCTGAAGGCTGTAACCTTCTGGTTATCCACAAAACTAGAACAACAAGGGTGACGGGGCAACCTCTCCTCACCCTGCCTCTCTGAGCTGTCTCCATTCTCCCAGAGGATCTAGCTCTTCCCACTCAGTCGAGGGCTGTTTTGCTGAGTCTGACACCAGAGCTGTGGGGCTGAGTTTCCTGTAGACATGCCAAGGACAAAACCAGAGTCAATGTGCAGCCACGAAAAAAATCCCTTAAAATTTAAGACTCAGAAAAATGACTCAGACTGACGGAGGGAGCCAATTCATACAGATAACTACTCACTGTAGCATTCAGGCTAGGGTGAAAGAGGTGGGTGAAACTCCTGCCCTGTCATTAAAAAAGCAATTTCCCCGAATTCTCCCTGAACTGATTTCTCCATTGCCTTGAGTGATCCGCTGGTGAAAGTGTGGCTGTCAGCTCCACTTGTGCCAGAACCACAGAGGCTACGCATTGCTAGAGCATCGCGCTTCCTCCCCGGGGGCAGTGCAGCTTTCTAACTTTTGAGGAGGAGGAAATATGGAGTCACTGAAATAAGTATGGGTGAGGTGGACCTTCTGCGCTCTGTCTTACTTGACCTTTTGAGAATCTGAGATGAATGATGTGAGGAAAGCTTTAGCATAACAATTACATTGCCCTTTTTTTATGGTTAAGGGATAGTCAGTATACCTGCATATAATGTGGTCGCATCCTTCTGAGATGGATGAATGGTTCAGTCGCATTTTGACCCCTTTTCACTAGAGCAAGTGGGCAAGACTAATAGAAAGCTGTAAAACTGGAGCGCCAAGATTCATGAGGGGATGGCCAGTGACATTACGCATTTGATCCTGTGAAAAGTGCTCTAGGTGTCCCTGCTAGAGCAGGGGGAGTGGATGGGATGATCTCTAGAGGTCCTTTCCAACCTCAACCATTCTGTGATTCTGCGACATTGGCACCTCCTGTGGTCTTCATGGCCTCCATCCCATCGCTAGCATGCAATAACTTTCTGCCCCTCACCCCTATCATACCCACATGTATGAGTTGACACTGCCAGTAAAGGTGGTTTTATGTAAAGGCATCACACTGTAAGTAGAGGTGGCTGTGCCCATGGGAGGATAATGGTGGCCCCCAGTGTTGAAACAGGCTGGGACACATCATGTCTAGACCCACCAATACCAGCCCTTGTTGTTGGTCATGCCTCTTCTTCCCCCATTTTCACATGGTTTAGCTTTCACAGCAAAAGTACATTTTTATTCCAGTCTGACAGTGAAGAGTTTCCTTTATGTAAGAAGAAAAAAGCATGGAGAGAACTGTTTAAGCAAAGATGTACCCTAAGGAGAAACTTTTACAGACGCAACACACAGAAGAAACACTACAAAATCCTTGAAATAGTATATCAGGAAGAGATTTCTAAAAGGAAATTTAAAATGAGGGCTTATTTTAGTTGGAGCAATCCAGGAAGCATTATCCACGTGTTCAGGTGGCAGTGCCCAGCAGCAGAAGCAGAGAAGGGGAGACGTGGTAGTGCACCAAGCTGTTCACAACGTGAGTACTATTTCATGAGCAGGAAGGTTCATGTTTTTTTCACAAATGCACTGAGAAATTTAAGATACATTCAGAGGGTCCATGGAGTAAAGGCACAAAGTTCCTGAAAATTGATTATTTCATGAAAACCATGCAAACATACCAGGTGTGGTACCAAATATCAACCCAGGGTAGAGTGAGATCTACCAGATGGAAGATTCAGAATGACATCTTGTGCTTCCTAAACACAAGTCCCCCGTGTTGGAACTGGCTGATATCTCTGCATTGTTCTTTTTTTTCTAATTCTAAAAAAAAAAAAAATAATAATTTTCTGTTAAATCTTAGAAAGAGGAAAAAAACTTAATAACCAAATCCATAAGGGGCACTAATGCACGTGTTCTGGAAACAAATATACTGCTCTGCAGTTCCCCTCAATGCACAGTTATATCTCTTAAATTGATTCTGCTTCTTCCAGTAGCCTAGTCCTTAACATAACCGTACAACAGGAGACTTTTAACACAGTCTGAGCTTAACTAGGTGGCATTGCCTCATGGATAACCCATAAGCCAAGAAGCTGTAGATTTATTCTAGCACTTGCCTTGCCAGTATATTTCTATGCACCTTAAAAGAGAGGTACTATAACTTTATGTGGATGTGGGTGTAAGATACTTCACTAAAACTAGTCAGTCCTATTATTCAAAAGATTCTAGGACAAAAACTATATAAAATATTATTAAATATGGACATCAATTTAATTTAGGTTTTTAAAAATATCCCAAAAGAGTTAAGGTCTGCATAATTATTGACTGGAATTTGCTCAAATAGCAACGAAAGGAAATTATTTCTTCCTGTTCCCTTTGACTTTTAATAATTTCTTTCCAAGATTTCCTAATTTTTTTAAGTCTTTTTTGCTCATTCCTAGTTTTTCTGTGTCGCAGACTGCCCTACTGTTGGGGAGTTCCCCCTTTCTAATTAGTACCTTTTGACTGAATTTTTCACTTCTCATGGGAAGAGCTGATATTTCCTTATCCTAATTGTGATAAGAAATGGCAGTGAAGCAACTGCAGGTAGGAATTACCACTTCTTTTGTTGTGGTGGTGGTGGGTTTTTTTTGTTTGTTTTTTCATATCAGGACTCGAGGTCTTCTGAAACAGAAAATGCCTTAAAATAACTGGGATGCTCCCTAAGAATGTCTCAAAGATTCTGTAACATACTGAAACTTAATTTCCTAGCATGGACTGGTCTGATGCTGCAATGACTCACATGCTACCAGCATTCAAAGATCGCCCAGAGAGGTTTCCCAGAGAGGTCATGGAGTCTCCTTCTCTGGAGATCTTCCAAACCCAGCTGGAGGCCACGTGCTCTAGGTGTCCCTGCTGGAGCAGAGAGATTGGACTAGATGATCTCTAGAGGTCCCTTCCAACCTTAACCATTCTGCGATTCTGTGATTTTTGATCCTTAACTGCCAAATGTCAGGAGATACCATTAATAATAAACTTTGATTTGCTTCCTCCATCATATATGACTTTCTTTCTGATACAGAATGGGCTCATCCTTGGCATGAGCAACATATATACAAGATTGCACATTTAGAAAATATGCATATGTTCCCTACCAAAACACAGGCCAAGACACAGCAGAGAAAAGAAATGAGAGATGCAAATATTATATAGGCTGTGAAAGGAAAGAGAGAAGGCAAGGCACAACAGAACAGACCTGCCAAAGGGGAAGGCCCGGTTAAGGAAGGTAATTAAGGCCATTCCTATTTGAGGAATCCCACTGTCATTGGTGGTATATTCACGGACCAAGCTGAAGACCCACTCAGACCATTGGGGATCCTTCCTGCTCCCTCACATAGGCTATAAATCCCTAGTCCCCTCACTTGTCCTCGCACCTCTACTACCAAGTCTTCTTCTTTGATCATTTGCTGGAGGTGTGATTTTCTGCTGTTCTACCGAGCAGATTCAGATGGGGTTGGATATGCAGAACAGTCAACAACGTGGAGGGAAAGGATAGCACAGCCCAAGGCCAGGAAGCAAAGGGGACCCTTGTGCTCAGCCAACTCATGAATTCCCACCCTAATACCTTTCAAAAATCTACCCTTAGCTGTTTACAGAAGGTACAGATTTATGTATTTTACTGAATTTTGGCCCAAAATACTGCTGTATCTGTGTTAATAAATTAAACATAGGAAGAAAATTTGTCTGGTTGTTCATGTTCACACTGCATCCCAACTACTATTGCCAGTGGCAGCCTCTGCTAGCAACCAGCTTGTAACTGGGCACAGCTAGGGTCAGGCCCAAAGTTTGCCAAGGATAATTCAGACAATTTCTCAGCAAAGACAAACTAGGGGCCTCTCCCGCAAATGTTCCCTGGCACTGTTTAAACTACCTATGTCAATGAAGTCACCTGGTCTCTGGTTAAAAAAAAAAAAAAATCAGCAACAGCATCAGTAGCAGCAGGATCAGCAGCAGCAGCATAAACAACAGAAAGAAAAGGTTAAAATCAAATAGTGAAAAACAGTATTTCTCTCCCAAAAAAACTGCTTTTCTCTCTCACATTTCACCTTCCAAGTTCCTCCTAAGGGACAAGATGCCTACAGGGAATGAGTCAACATTGCATTTGCATATTTATTTATTCTAAATTTATCCTGAGGTTGAGTAACCACTCTTTTTTACTGTTTTCCTTCCTTTCTCAAGTGTTTTGTCCCTGTTCCCCTCCCCCCCGTCTCTTCCTCTGTCTCAGATGATGACCCTATCATATAAACAACATTTCCCAAACACTCTTAGCATGTGGACCTCATGTTGTCTCTTCTTCAGTGCTGGGCTCAGGACTAATTTTTAATGCACATTGGGGAGTAGAGGAAGGAGACAGGGGTGTAAAATTACAGACTGAATTTTGTTCTTTACACTAGAATAAATCCAGATTAATTCCAGTTGTGCTGATGAAAGAGAAGTATTTCTCTGTGCTCCCCAGCAGGAATCTTGTAGGCTACAAAATACTCCCTTCCTTGCTTGTAAAGCAATACAGTCTCACAGGCTCTTTCTTCATAGAACTCATCCAGCTCACCCTTGATTTGCAATGATGTTCATGAGAGCTTTCCCCCCGCGTGGGGGCAAGCTGAGTGGGGGATGTCAGTCATTCCCCTGAGTGGAGGATGTGCAGGGCTCTTGCCTGGTGCACATCCTACTAATCAGACTTGGCTATCCTAAGGCTACATGTCTTGTCAGAGCTGATCTTCTGGAAGAGAAGGTGGTTCCTTCCATCCGCAGAGAATGCCAAGATGGGCAAGGTAAATGGTGCTTATCTCACTTCACTGGTGGCAGAGACACCTCAGTTAGAGGTCAATGTCAGGTGAGGACAGTCCTACCTGAAAGGTTCACAGTGAGCTCCAAGGGTTCTCTGGGTCGCACCAAGGAGCCCTGGGCTCAGCAGAGGCAATACTTAGCCCTTTGTGATGCAGTAGTTACTGAAGGTTTGTAAAAGAGCCAGCTCCCTTCCCTCTGCATTGCCATCACCTAACTGAGCCTTGTGGGTTAAATTAAGATAAATAAGTTGACCTCCTTCTGTGATGGTGATTCTCATCTCTTTCTAGAAGGCTTTAGTGTCTTTGTGAGCAAGGCCCTTTGCAAAGCGCGGTGCCAGTGTCCCAGAGGGAGTCACTCAGTGCTGCTGGCTGAACTCCTTGGAAAATCTGACCCAGTCTGTAGCTATTGAATGGGAAGAATTCCAGCTTCCAGCTCCACAAGAAAATCGGATCCCTTCCTGTTTCAAATGATTCCTTCTTTGTCTCCTCCACAACTGTCACGTCTTGCAGTCCTACAGAGAGACAGAAACAATTTGGGGCTAGAAAAAGAAAAAACAAAAGATAGCAAATAAAGGAAAAGAAATAAAAAGAATTGTAAAGAGAGCATCAGGAGGCTGGATTTCCAGAGCTTGTCTTCACAGGAAGGCCTAGGAAGGCCTGGGTCTGTTGCGAATTTGCAGCTCTCAGGTGGGAACGAGCACCACCTTTTCACAGATGTGGGGTAGCCACCTCTTCCCCACCAGCACTGCACACTGGCTGGAGAGCTCAGCTTGCACGTCCAGGTCTGTGTTAGCACGAACAGACCTCGTTTGTACAACTCCTCCAGGCTATCCTCATTGGCCACATGGAAGAAGACCCACAACTCCTTGCCACACTCCTGCTGTGGTGACAGAAATCTCCAGGAGCCTGGGGAGCCTGGGGACCACAGCAAGCTGTGACTTGGCTCCAACTGTGCCTATAGAAACCTCAAGTGCAATTGGATGCTCAGTTTGGACCAGTATCTTGAACTCTCTACCTAGAGGGTATCAAGCCAGGGTGAAATGAAGGACCCTATAGGAGGCATGTACCCCATTTGAGTGACTGAGCAGATGCTTAAAAAAAGGAGAAAATGCTTTGAAAAAAATCATTTCATCTACTGCCCTCAGTGCCCACAACTATGTTTACACAAATACATCAGGAGTATCAAGAATTTTATAATGATACTCCCTCACCCATGGTTCCAGTTAAAACCACTGTAATAAACAAAACATACAGAGCACATCACTGGCACCAGAGGCTATAATTTTCTCTGTGCAGAAATAATACCAAAAAGGAGAAAAAAAAAAAAAAAAAAAAAAAAGCAGGATTTCATCCAATTTAGGAAGAAGTCTAAGCTCTCCTTTCGTTATATTTCTCAACTATTATTAAAGGAAAGTCAGTAGCCAAAAATTCTTTGATGATGACATTGAATCATTTGATGATAGAGTGCTTTGGGAAAGGCTATGGATGCAGATCACTGCTAAAATCCTGAGTCCCAGGAAGAATTAGCTTACAGATGTCACAATACTTTCTTTCCCTTTTGAGGTGGAATATTTTTAACTCTCTCTTTGTCAAGTGAGCTCTGCATTTGCTCTTAAACATTAAGCAAATACCTTTGCAGCAAGGAAAAAAAAATTACAAGGAAAATAATATATGTTGCTTTCTCTTCTGAAACTGCTGAAGTTCTTGATTGAAGGTAGATTGAAATCAATCACGAAGGCAAGCAATCCAGGTATTGTGGCATATGAAATATGCAGTGCTCAAGCATATTAGGAGTAAAGGTGTTTATTTTCTTACTTTCCTGCTTAGGATAATTTATGCTATTCTAAGAAAAACGTGTAACACACGGTGAACAATTCATCACTGCATAACTGCTGATGATTCCAAGTTCTTTTGTCTCTCTCTATATATGCATGTTTATTTTTCAGATGTCTTTAGCAAGTTAGGTTTCAGTAGTTTTTGATGTCCGGCTGTGGACACTTTAGAGAAGACCTGATGTTTCAAAGGTGCTGATTAGTGCTTTTCAGGGGCTGGAGCTATTCAAAGGTGCTTCTCTTGTGGTGTCACCGCAGAAGATCTACAAGCTGTGAATTCCGACATGCATTTACAAGTAGCTTGTGCTCCTTTGATCATAAAGCACAAGCACATCAAGGAGGATCCCAGCCGGGTCCCTCACTGGCATCTCCCTGTGGGCATTGAACCATCCCCACGGCTCTTTGGGTGCTTCTTGAAGACCTGGTCTCACTGGTCTCGCTGAGGAGTAGATAAAGCCAGAGGAGGAGCAAGCCTGTGATGTTCATGTCTCTGGCTATCACAGCAGAGTTGGCTCTGAGGAGATAAGGGTCACTAGTTCATATTTATCAACTGCATTTTTAGCCCCAATAGTCTCCGTTGAGTCTGGTGGGCCTCCATTAGGTAAGAAGCCAAGAGCTGGCTAACCTAGAGAATGGGATAGATAGAGATCATGAAGAAGGTGTGGAATAACAGAGAGATTGTCACAACTACTCAGTCTGTGGTGTCCTGCCTGTTCTCAAAGGGAGTGAGGGCAGGGACACCTGGGGACTCAGAGAAGAGGGAAGCTCTCACTATATTTCCTCAATGCTAGTGGCAAAAAGGCCCAGAGAAAGGCCCTCACTACACGTAGGGGAGCAGTGTGCCTGCTTGGCTCTGTCTTTCTTTGCCCTGCACAGTGTTTCTAAGCTTCTCTTGTAATTCACCGCTGCCCTATTCCTTTTCCCTTCCTGGGGCTCAGCTGTTTGCCCAGTAAATTGTGGTCCATGGCACGAGATAGAGCATCCAGGTGCTGAGGCAAGAAACTGGGTGTGATGTGCTGGCCAGGACGAGGAGAGCATGCAAGGGAGATCTCTGCTCTCCTGCACTGCCCAGGGTGGCTGGCGCACACTCTGTACCGCAGCTTCTGCTGTCCCTCCCAGGCCGATTTAACTCAGGACATGTCTCACCATGGAGAGCGAACAGTAAAAGCACATTAAAAATGTGATTTGTTAATAGACAATCAACAAAACTCCCCAGGCAGCTGCTTTTCCCAAGCGCACCCTTTCCTACAGACGTCTGGGACTGATGAAGACAGAATCATTCCTTCCATTCCTGAGAGCATCATGGGGCTAGATGCACAGAAACAGGGCTCCGTCCTACCTGGTGAGATCTAGGCGAAGAGTTTTCCGTATTTTTCCCAGAAGCACATTATTTCAGAATGCTTTGGCTCCCTGCAGCCCAGGTCTTCCCAGCCCTCATCCCGCTGGTGAAGCCTGAAGAAAACAAAGCCTGACTTTTGTGGTGTCCCCATGCACAGAGCCAGGCTCATCGCTGCAGGGAGTAATGGCACTGTTGCCACTGGGATAAACATCCCGGGGGCCTGCTGGTGTTTAGCTGGTATTCCCATTCTCTGCTGATTAACCCAGCCAAGCGGGGGCTTCAAGTGGTAATTACGACACAGCTCGTTTGTGTATGTTTTACAATGGTGTTGATATAATCCCACTAGAGCACCCCAAGTATGTGCGAGGAGTTCCCACCAGAAATCTAAATAACGCCCCGGCGCTGCTGACAGCTTAATAACATGACAAAGTTCAGTCTCGCTGAATGTCAGGGGCAGGAATGCGACTCGGGCTGCTCTGACCTGGAGCTCTCAAAATACCATGCAGCTGAGCCTGAACGTTTGACAAATAACCTTTTCTTTGCCTGCTCGAATCCATCAGACATTACCAGGTGCCATGGAGAGGCCACATGCCACTGTTAAAATGTTAAATTGAGTGGCACGGCCATCGAAACCTCTGGGGAGGGACATTTGTCTTTATTATTATTGTTATTAATAATGCAGATATTGCAGTGCGTTGCATTCCAAGGTATTTTTACAGCAATAAATCACCCAGATGCCCATCAGCGGCCCTGATAAATCACATGATAAACTAAAATTCAATGCAGCTGTCAGACTGGTCCCCAAGCAAAATCTCAGTGAGCTTATTGTGAAGCTGAGGCAGGGACGACTGGGTCCACTTGCAACGGGAAGCCCATGGGCACCGCTGCCTCGGCCTCGCTGACGGCTGCATCTGCCCTCTCCTCCGCTCCTCAGCATCCCAGAGCAGCTGCAAGCAGTGGGAAAAGGGAGGCTGCTCATGATGAAACTTCTCATTGTTCACCTCCATCTTCATTTCTTTCACTGTTTCTCTACTTCTCCTTCAGGCTGTTTCTCTGTTTTTCTTTTTTCTTTTTTCTTTTTCTCTTTTCCTTTTTCTTTTTCCTATTTCTCCTTTTCCCTCCTCTCCTCTTTTCTTCCATTCTCTCTCTCCCATCACTTGCCTTCAGCCTCACGATCCCTCTCTTTTTGCTCCTTCCCTCTTCATCCCCCCTCTCACCCCATCAAAGAAAGGAAACCATAACCCAAAGGAAGAACAAGAATTGAACCAGTGCCAACGCAATGGGCCAAGAGGCTACATATGGAACCAGCAAATCACACAGCCATGAAGGATGTTAGTGATTTAAAGTTATGTATATTGAAGTCTGGATCTTAAAATGAATCCATAATGGTAGAGGTAACTAATGGAGCAACTTAACTGACAGCAAGCAAAGTTTTTTTTATTTTAACATTGTTAAGTTCCCACAAACTCCTCTTTTCCAGTCCCCACCCTTTCCTCGCTCCCCTTTCTGATTAGTTCAACATCCACGTTGACAACGAAAAGTTAAAGCTGCTGCTTTATGAATAAAGATTTAAGCCCATACACCATAAATACGAGGCTACAAGCAGCTGCGATCGCCCAGGGCTCTCCCTAGGGATCATGCCCCGGGCTAACGGGTATCGAATGCTCTCGGATGGATGGGCATGGAAGCACCAATCTTGCTGCGATGCCGTAAATAACCCTTGGGACCAGTGCTCCGTCTGCAGAGCAGTGAGAAAGCCAGCAGGTCCCTGGCCGTATCTCAAGTGGCAGCTGCACTGATTTCATGTGATCCCAAGTGAAAATGCTGCACTGTGCGAAGGAGGCCCTCTGTGTGTACACACACTCATGTACACTTACCTAAACATATTAATTGATGCATGTAAAGTAGATGTATATATGCACAGTCACACATAACATTGCACAAAATAAATTTACAATAAAAATAAATTACGATTAAAAAATCTCTATACTTGCAAAGTCACATGCTCATAACCTTAGGCTCATAACTTTAGCAATACTGCTTTTCTAACCCGAATTGACTTCTCCGCACATGTAAGCATCGGCGTAGGACTTTTCACAGTGTGACCGCAGGTTATTTTCCACCTTTGCTCTACTTGGTGCTGCTGGGGTGGCCCCGCTCCTGGTGGGGGAGGTGGCGCTGGGGCGGTGGACGGTGGACAGTGGCTGCAGGAGGAGGCAGCGGAGCGCGGGAGGAGGAAGGGAGCCACTCCAGCGGCCGAGCGCTGCATGGGTCGTCTACCAGCTCTGCCCCCAGCATGGTCTGGGAGTCGGCTTGTCCGGAGATGATTTCTAATGAGCAGCTTGCAGGCAGCCATCCAGTTTGGCAGGGTAAAACGAGCATGGACGGGAGCCACGTAGTGCCACTGGCTCCAGAAATGGGAAGCGCTCCTGGCATACTGCATTTACTGGTACCGCGGTGGCCTTACATTGCAAGTTCCATGAAAAAACCTGTCTGAGGGAGGCCAAGCTGAGCATCCAATGTGAAGTGCAAGCCCATATCTGAAACTCTCCCTCTCGGTTCCCATGCTGTGAAATACCATCCTTCCACCCTTAGAGATACATCAATAGGTCTAATGAAGCCCTTGCAGACAACACTGCCATAGAAAGCACGGCATGCACCGGCTATTTTAAAGGTCTTCTGAAAATGCTGAGTAACGTGACATAAAGATGGCATGTACAAGCCCACAAAAAGCTGCTCCCAAACCCGTATGCACAGAGGGGTTAGCAAGGATGTGATGTAAGCACCATCAGGTTTTTAACCGATAGTATTCTTTAGTATTCTTTAGGTGAGAGGAGGTTGCCCATGATAAATTCCTTCTTACCCTTCGCAGTGAATATATTTGCATCCAGCTTTGCACCAAGGCCTGTGACTTTTCTGTGAAAGGGAACTAGAAGAAATTCCACCCCCCAACGTACCTCTGCCCTGTTGAGCGTTAAGGGTTACTGAAGCACTACAGAAAACACTCCTCCTCTCTTTTTTTTTGGACCCTGCGATTTGGATCCAGTGCCAGCCCTGTTTCAGGGTCCCCAGCCTGCAGATTTTTACTTTTCCTCCAAGCTTCCCAAGAGCTTGATACTGTTAGTGGTGGCTGAATATTGGCTAGATTATGGGGCATGTGGGCATAGCCTATATTTATTCTTTTAAAGTATATATTTGTTTGATGTTTTCCAAGCATCTGCTTAAGATTTCTGTGCTTATCTAAGGGGAGGAAAAAGCCCATTCTTCCCAAAGCCAATTCTGTGCAAGAAAATGTCATAACACGTCTAGGCCCCTTTGTTTCATCCTTCGCCAGAGAGACTCCATAGCTCTTTTGCTACTTCTCGGAAAGCCAAGAGCTGTGGCTGGCAATTAAAGGCATCTGCTGGGCTCATGCAAGGCAAATCATGCCCAAGATATGAAGGATGGATGACACCTGAGATGCTGAAATGCTTGCAGGGCTGATTATAGCCCCGTCTAGCTGGGACGTATACAGAGTACCAAAAAAGTGACCAGCGGCAAAACTGGTGGAAGGGGGAAAGCTTCGCCTTGGGCAGAGCAGATGCATGAGGAGCAACAAAATAAAGGCAGGAAAAGGAATGGATGACCCAGTTTGTTACTCACCCTGTTTTTCATCACCCAGATCTGCAAGGACCTGAATGACCACGCTGAACACGATACCTGGGTGGACCTGCTCTACTCACTACAAAGGCCAGCAGTGGCCTGAGAGTCGGGGAGCAGATTTGGTCTGTTTGCATGATGAGAGGAGCCAGGGCTGCAGCTACCTGCCTTTAAGGAAATAAACACTAAAAGAAACAACACTGGTGTGGAAGGCGTTTTCTGTGCAGGAAGTATGATACGAACCCCACGAGCTCGAAGCATTCACCACTGGCCACTGTAGGAGATGCCCGTTTGGACGGTGCAGGTGATATGTACAGTTCTGGTTTTGGGCCAAATTCGAAATAGTGAGTAATCTCTCCCCATTTAACCCTACCTGTCATTGTACAGACCTCAGTTTATAATCCTCTCAATTCTCATATCCGATGAAGTCTACCTAGTTGACCCAGGCCAACGTAATACCACCAGGTGCTAACTAAATGGGGGACATTGTGCTACTGGCCTTGTTGCTTCTGCTAGTGCAGAGGTAGATTATTTTTCCTTGCTGACATTTCCTTTATTTCTTCTAAATCTCTTTTCCCTCTACATCCATACAGCAGTATTCAAACTGCAAAGGTGAAAACACCTTTTTGCTTGCAACCACTCCTAGAACCACATTAAAAAAAAAATTAAAAAATCAAAAAAAGTTCAGGAATAACCCAATGAGAAAATAAACCACTTTTATTCAATTATCAGGGATTAATCATTTTTAGAATATGAGATTATAAACAGTTCTAATCCAGGAAGGTGAATTTCTTCATTTAACCCATACTCATTTAAAGGATACAAAAGAAACATTCACTTGTTATCCAAAGGCTTAAAAAGAAATAATGAGCAGATATATATATATATATATTTAAGTGAAATTCAGCCTTTTTTCAATAATAAAATATACTACCTATTATACAAAAAGGACATTGATTTTATTCACAGTTGATAAAGTACAGCCACATGATCGTAATATTAAAGACAAGCTGCAATGACATTTTAGTTACATTATTCCTATTATTATTTACTACGTGTGTTAGAGCCGCATACAAAGGTGCAAATCAAGGTCTTATTGTGCTAGGAGCTGTACATATAGAGAAGAAAAATATAGTTGCTACTCTTAAGGGCTATGATCTAAGCTAAAATTACCCATTAACAGAGCATGTGTCTCACCTGAAAATCATGAGTATGCGAAGGGGTTTATCCTGTCTCTTTCTCACCCGATAGAGACCCTTAGCTGCATAGCTGCTTTTCATTGGCAACCACTGTAAAATAGTTGTTTATAAATAAACAACTTTTGAAGCTTGCCAGGCCCAAATCTGAAGTTTAATTGCTGCCCACTCTTAAAGACTTACCATTTTTCCTTTCCTCAGGCAGCTACGTTCCCAACAGACACCAGGCATTTCTGGGATTCATGTTCTTTTAGTGGGGAAAATCCAACCTTTGCACCGGGGTCCGGGTAGGTACCTCAAAATTTTGAGTGGCCTTTCAAATGAGTTATTTTGTGCCTGTGTAGAGCCCTGGAGAGCCACTGTGCCCAATCATCATCTCATCCCCCATGTTCCTCTTTTTGGTTCTGAATGTTGCTGTAATTTTTTAAGCAACTGTGGACCAGGCCATTAGGGTCTCCGGAGGGGTTGGTTTCACATCGCAGACGGAAAACTTGCCCAGGTGCTTCTGGGGACTTCCAGTCCAGGTCCTGTCACCCCCGTTTAGGGGAAGGAGAGCAGCACACGCATCCTGCAGTGGGTTCCCCACTCTTTCCTGCTACCTCACACCCCTTCTGTAAAAATATGATTGTGCCCTGAATGAGTCAGGTTGTGAAACCAAGTGGATATTAAGGGGGAAAAAAAAAGCATTTCTGATTGCGCTCAAATCTCACTATGCAGCTTTTGATCTGCAGGCTTTAGAACTGAAGACAGTCAAAATACAGAAGTAACTCTGTCACTCTCTAGTTCATAAATTTCTAGAGAATATGGGGCAGGAGCCTTCCTTGG
>VZSV01000056.1:229597-275892 GCA_013398735.1 Nothocercus julius | reverse complement strand
GGGATGTCGTCACAGCTAGGAGGATTGAAGGTCGGATGCCCAGCCGAGAAAACAAGCAGTCATGGGGACCGGATTTACGGAAAACGCAGTCGCACACACCAGCTTTGCACGGGGACGGGGGGTTGGGTTTGGGGCTTGGGTGTTTCCCCCTCCGCTTCTTATCACTAACGATGCCAAGCGCCCGCAAAAGACAACGCTGACCTCTGCCGTGCCTTGGCCGCATGCGGCGGGTCCCTTTTGGGTTGCCAAATGTCAAATTACCCTTTTCTGCCAAGGGACTGCTGAATGGCTCTTTTCTACAAGCAACCTTTTTTTTTTTTTTTTTTTTTTTTTTTTCCCCCAGTTTAAAGGGAAAGGGATGATTCCTGGAATAATCTACCAACAACTGCCAATCGATGGTGGCAAAGTGTGTACAGTCAGTTACCAAAAAAAGAGCTGAGATTAGATGAATCTTAAGACCTTAGTGCCAAATCTGTTTTATTCTGCCCATTCAGACCTAAATACACTTCTTAAAATGAACTGTAATCTTCCTGCTTAAATGATTTAGTCAGAATCACACCTCCCACATTATATTTTATACCATAGCTTATTTCCAAACCTGGGGGATAATCTTGTGTTTCCTGATGGCTTTTAAAACTTCCTTAATAAGAGAGTGGAGAAATCTGCTGTTTATAAATGCTATTTATTTAGCACTTGTTTCCAAACTAGAGTAGTTAACTTAATGAAAAGAAAGAAAGAAAAGCCACAAAGAAAAAGGTTAATTTGCTGCCCTTAGCCATTTCCCAAATTCTTCAGAGTTTATAGACCCAGAGTGATGGGGAAAGGGCAACTTCTCAGCAGTGCGGCAGAAGAGGCTGAAAGGGCCCATGGGAAAGGCAAGTGATTTTGGGAATTGAAGTAGCCAGGACACGGCTGGGCCCCCTGCTCTGCTGGCAGCTGTGTCAAGACCCATCTGTCCCTGTTGCTTCCTTTTCCCTTTGGGTTTTCACTGCTCTCTGAGGACACCTTCACTCTCGAAGCATCTTTGTGCCTATTCAGCCTCGGGCTCTGCTGGGAATTCCTACTGGGAATTCCCCCACTGGGAATTCTGCCATTGGATTTCAAAGGAAAAAGAACCATAATGCTCTTTATTAATATAGGCTTTTCTGTCATGACTTTTAGGCCCCAATCCAGCCAAGCAGGCAAGCACATGTTTAACATTAAACACACGAGTAGTCTCCATTCACATGCTGCAAGCGAAAAACACTCATTAGTGCTGGATCAAGGGCCCGGCCGGGCTGCTCACGCACTTCAGCTGGAGGGCTGGGCTCGGGGACGGCGGCGCTGACACCCTTCGCCGTGGTGCCACCACGGCCTCCCCTGCTCACTGCAGCACTGCGCCCATCGATCGCTCCACAGCCAGGGTCGTCCCTACGCAAGGCTTTCCTAAACACGGGTATTTGCTCAGGTCTATGCTGAAAATCACAGTCCAGACTAATCAGTCTATCATTCTTGGTTAAAATAGCCCAGATGAAAAGATATCTATGTATAGTTTTTTTAAAAAAAATGCTTTTAATACTCCTTTCTCCCCCCCAAATCATTACCTACTACAACTTCTCAACAAGTATAAGCGTCATGTCTTTCCTGCTTCCTCTGGAATCATTAGGTCATTGCAGATATCAAAATTAATGAAGACATGAAAGACTCAGCAGAAGAGCAAAATCTTACTGGAAAACTATTCCTTAATATCAAAAGCAATTCAGCAATAATAATCATATGTAGAAGAAAAATAAACCAGTACAAAAGTCCCCTTGCCTGAAAAAAATACATACGAAGGCAGACACAAGACTGTTGAGTTATTCTGCTCTTTAAAGCATTGATCATTTTCTAAAAGTGAGTATTTCCTTGGGCTTTTGGGGTGTTACATGACTACAGAATTGGCTGTGCTGCTGCCTAGATTTTAACAATATCCTAAGATCCGTTAAACTCTATTAAGGCAGAAAGGAGGCTCTCACTTTTCCTCCTGGGACAGTGGTGGGAGCAGTGCTGCAAGCAGAGGCCTTTGGGGTTACCCCACAAACTAGATCAGTTACCCTAAAATATGGATCCCTGTGTTCAGCACTGGGAACGGTTACAGCTAACTGGAAGCTTTATTTTTTTTTTTTTAATCTCTAATACATAAAATCCTATTTGTCTCTCATTTTGTTACTGTCCATGAAAATGAAGAACACAAAACAAAAAATCCTAAGTTTTCTTTGAGCAGGGACTTCAACAATTCAGTTAATCTCTTTTGTTAGGAGACAAAGGTGCTTCAGGTCTTTGTGATATATGCTGTCATTTCTCCTTGGAAGTGGCTTTGCAGCTTGTGCAAATATGGGATAAGAGCTTGTAGCCTCTAGCTGTATATGCCATACTATGACCTGATTAAGCTGTATTGTTATAAAATTCCATCTATTGGAAGTAAAATGTTTGCCAGAAGCCTTATTTTAAATGGTTTTGGAAAAGATAATTTCTTAGTCATACCTGTACAGCAAGATGACCTATTGGCAATTCAAATAGTGTAACAGAAAATAAGAATAACTAGTATATGAGTTTCTTTACCACCCCCATATTACTAGTAGGATAAGAGAAATCAATATTAGTTCCAATATGAATGAAGTGTTGGACTGAGTGAACAGGGAGCTTTGAAATAAATATCTAAGAAATGTTTGGATGAAATGGACATCTTTACAGACATTTGGTCTGCATTTCTGAAATGTAGATGATTAAATCCATATTGTTGGCTTCTTCTCCCTCCGCACTATGTCTTTCTTTACATCTTGCAAAAAATTTATGAACAAAGTTATTGTAAATCTGCAATGTCTGTCTTGTCACTTAGATTCTTTTCAGAAATGCTGCCTTGCCAATGTAGATATACAATCCTGCATGATTAATATTTATTACTTATAAATCTAAATACAATGGAAGGTCACCAAAAATACCCCGCATAAAGGAGTCTGGAGCCCTTTAAAATCTCACTGGTGATGGATCCTGAGTCTTGAAAGCCGAGCTCAAAATCTCAGCAAAACACTTTTCTATGTAGGATTTCCAGTATTTCCTGCTTCTGACTGCAGCTAAAGCCAAAAAGCACAAAGGTGAGCAAAAGTTACAGATCTGAAAACATGAGCTTGGATTTCAAATGCAAACAAAGGTCAGAGAATGCCTGAACCTGTCCATAATCTTGGATCAGCCCATTACAGGGTTATGAATAAAATGCAAAGTTAGGCTGCAGAGCCAGACTTGAATTCCCAGAACGGGCACTGTAGCTGATCAGAAAACTGTTCCATTTTCCTCTTTTTCTTCATATTCATCAATACATTTTAGCTGAATTTACGTGGGTGTTACTGGAAAATGAAAATATTTAGGCTTTGTATAACTAATTAAAAACAAGGTAGCTTGGGGATATTCAGTTTTTATAAGAAAATCCTACAAATATTTAACAAACATGCAAATTATCTTATGAAATTCTCACTGCATTGAAAACTCATTTTCTGTTATAAAAATAATTATAATTTAACATCAATTTTAAAAAGCATGTAATTTGAGGTTGCTGAGATCAATCGATTTTGATTTGGCCTTCTTTTAGAAAAATGAAATTAGGATATATTAGAACATTTTGGAATCACAGATTCATCAAAGTGGTGAAGACTCACAGAGATGAAAGAAATCAGGAGAGACCCTGGATTCACTTACCCTACCTGAGACCTGCTGCATGTTTGTACAGTCTTTTTTAAGGATCTATATATAACAAGCACAGCGCAAGAAGCTACAACTGCCTCTACTTCTTCAAAGATCACTAGTAATGGTGATTAAGCAAAACCACTAATTAAAGTATAAGCTTGGAACATTACAACTGAGAAAAATGCAGATTCTGTTGATCAGCATGCTCTTAGTTACACCATACCGAAAATAAAAAAAAAATAGGTGACCTTTAATAGGAAAGCAGACTTTTCATTAGAAATGAATTTGCAGAGCATTGGCAATATTAATTTGCTAAACAGACAGAGCACTCAGTGTGCTGGCTGAAAACAAAAACAGAAAGACAGACAGAAAGGACCGAGTCAATTAAAATAAATAAATAAATAATCAAGTTAATTAAAAAAAATCATAAATAATTCCAATCCCATGAAGAGTTGGGTTTTCTTCTTTCTTTTCTTTCTTTGTTTTTTTTTTTTTTTTTTTTTACAAGCCACATATGCTTATCCAGACATTTTTAATCTCATTAGGCTTTTTTGGCTGTTATTAGTATTCTCCGAGCCAGCTGATTTCTCAGCAATATTTTAAAGAGTGTGAGCCTTTGCCCTCCAGTCTAGCCGTTGTTAACATGTCCCATTCTATGGGAAGATGTGGGAGTTCATGGATTTTCTTCCAAGGTTTGGGAAAGTTCAGACCAAACCAAAGGCTGCCTGTAAAACAATCGGCTACGAAGCATCTTCAGGGTCAACCAGCAACATTCTGCTCCCAGTTGGGTCAGGATGAAAAGCAGGATAATCCCACCAAATCAACAGAATTGCTTCCAATCTTCATGAGCATTTTAGGGCAGAAGTAAGCTTTATATTGTGCCTCCAGTCCTCCAGGTTTCTGCGTGCAAACATGGCACAGCTTAGCTGCATGGGCGTCCTCTGGAAATCAAGGCAGCTCTTCACCGCTCTGATCAGAAGGGGAACCCCTCTGTGCTAGAGCTCAGGTTTATTTTATTATTGTATCTTTCTAAACAACTATAAATCCCCTCAAATTGAAGGCTGAGAGTCATGTACACTCCTGTACATATTAGGGCAAGTGAGTTTCACACAAAAGAGCTGTCATTCTAAATCTGCTAAATTAATGTGCAGGTAGTCACTAGTTTAAAGCAGATTGCATTATGCTTATGCTACAGACAGGACAAAATAATGAGCTTTTGAAAGCAGAATCAACAGCCATTCAACCAGGACTGAAACATCCTGGAGGAGTGTGACAAAGGTGTCATGCATGGATTTCTGCTAGAAGCTTTGCCAACTTGATGCCCTGGGAATGCGCCTGCTTTTAGCCTGCTCTCCTTGAGACTCACAGAGCAATCTGCTCCCTGGAAAGGAAGGTGAGTTGTTGAAAGTGACCCATCCAGAGGGCAAAGCAGAAAAGAATGCTTCTCCTGCCTGAAATGTTTGCAGCAATATATTTCTCCTGCCCACCCAAGTTTCCCAGATAGCAATATAAAAGAACCAGCAACCACACAGTAGGGATGACAATATCCTACACGGTTTGATTAGTTGTGCTGATCAGCCTGTTCATTTGAGGCAATAAATTGCCCACGTTACTGTTGGGTCTCAGTGTTTCTACCAACTTGAAGATCTATTGGGGATATTAGCATCAGTCTTCCACGAGTCACCTGCTCAATAGTCCTCTAAACGTTTGGATCCAAAAGCAACAAGCAAATTTTAAGTAAAGTAGCAACTGCAAATCTGATGTATTCGTGCAGGCTTTCCCCACTTGCACCAAGTTAAAAATAAATACCTGATAAACTTCTGGGCCTGCTAGGAGAGAAGATGCATTTCGGAGGGGTTTTTAAATATAACTGCTAAGAGAATGTCTCCTTGGGCATCAAACTCTTTTTTGCCCTCACTCATATTTTGCCCTGCCTCAAGGATCCCAAGAGCAGTGCATAGATCACACTAGAAAAAGGCATCCTTGAAATAACCTAGAGAAGAACAAGTCTGATATGTTACTAAATGTCTTATCTGAAATTTCAGCTAATATCTTATTTTAAAAACTCCAAATAAAACAGGGGGAGAGCTACTCCAGCATGAAACAAGAAACTAATAAGGTGGACTTATTTCCAATACTGATTGTGAATAATACTAGTTTTGCCAGATATTAGGTTCAGATTTCAAAGGGCTTCTACTCCCCACTAGAGTTGCCTTTGCTTTCTCCAGGGAAAAGCAGATTTGTCCCAGATCAATACACTTTCTATAGGTGGAATCATAGGGATGCCAACCAGATAGCATAACGATAAGAATATCTTAAGGCAACAGGGATAAGAGTCTGTAAAATGGGGATCTCTCAGGGATATAGAGCCTCTGCCGAGGTAAGTTAGGATTTGCTGAGCCGCTTGGCCACGTCTGCATAGGCCTGCTCGATTTCTTTGTCTGCAGCACAGGTATTGGTGAATTCATCCCTGGCATAAGCGTTCTTCAGGTACCGCCACAGCCCCGTCATCTCTGTTGGGAACTCAAAGTTGCGGTATTTCTTCGCAACAATCTAAAACAAAAACAAAACAGAAAATAAAAGCAACCTGCTGGTGATATCTCCCCAAACTCTTTGTTTTTTAAACAGCTTCTTACTCTTTCTTGTCATGTATTTGCAAAGGAGAGAAATGCTTGAAGGCTCAGAGCCTTATAAAAGAAAACTTTGAAAAGTGACCATTGGTCTATCGCTACCTTGCAAAGATGCTACTTGACCTAAGCACACTCCAGTGCAATTGCCTAGAAACTATGACCAAATTAAGGCCTTTTATATTACCTAAAGATGTAATTATTTTTACCATATTTTTGGCTCTTTCAACCATATTTTTGTAGGTGTTGGCTGAGGTGCCAAATGACAGTCAATCAGCTGAAAGCTTAAAAGGAAGATAGATTTAAGGTAAAGGTATTAGCAACAACTAAAAGAAAAGTGTAAAATACACTTGGCCAGTGATGCCAAACAATTTAATCCCCTACAGCTGTTGGAAGTATCTATCCATGATCATGCACAGGAAATATCCAGGGTGGTATGGGTACCATGACGGAGAAATCAAGATGATTTAGCAAATTTTAAAAATAAAAGTGTGAGGATAAACTGGGAGAAAAAGTGATTATTTAAAGGCTTGTTAGACTAGGAAATTGTCTATCAAGGGAAATTCTCAATTACTAAAACACTCATGTCCTTATTCAGCAAAATATTTAAGTGCATACTTAATTTTAAGCACCTGTATAATACCACGGAAGTCAATGGGACTAATTTGTGCTTAAAGCTAGTTGGCCGGTTAAGTAGCTTGCTGGATTGGGACATTTCAGTTTTCCTGTAAGAATATACCATATCAGACAACTCCGTGCTGACAAATGAAATAGTTCATAGGAAGGGATGGATTAGCTAATTTAATGAATGCTTCCAATCTCTAATTTTTCTGACAGTATAAAATTGTTCCTGGGCGTAAATTACATACATATGTGCCACAAAGTTCCCCTATATTTTTAAAGTAGATGGTAGACCTGTTTTCCATCTCAGGTTTCTTAGGACAGTAATGTTCTCAAAAATGATTACGATTTGTTTTTCTTACCATGATCCATTTGACATAAGCAAGGCCAAATTCTATCTAAACTGCATTCAGTTCAACATTGTTGCCTTCAATGATATTACACACACATAGGGAAGATAAAACTCACTGGGCAATTTAAGTCAGTATTTTCACAATTTCCAGCAAGCATCTTTCCTCAAATGAAAAAATCTTTATAATTTAGCTTTCTTTTCTGCCTGTAAAACACTTTTCAGACAATATCTTATGGTTATTACGGTTCTCCCATTTGAGAAAGTTTTTAATTCTCTTTTGACATCTTTCTTTTTATCTTAAGCAGTCAGGAAGTAGTAAGGGATCACACAATAGTTTTGCATTGTCTAACTCCAGTGTCATCATTGAAGCTGAGCCAAAGTAAAAGCCAAACCTGTGAGGATACGATCACGTTTCCTAACTGGAGACTTGGGCTTTTTTTTTTTTTTTTCTTTCTTTTTCTTTTTACATATGTTCAGACAGCTCGCATGACTCAGTTTATGCTTTGGCTCATGCAGCCAAATTAGATACATGACTTGGCTTTACTTCCTAGCTTACTTAACTGCCAAGGTCAGCCAGGTACTTGCTATATTCTAAAGAAACATGTTATTTGATAAATTAAATAAGTAAAACACTTACAAGTCAGGATCATGTACATCATTTTTACTGTGCAAGTGACCATGTACATCATGAATCCTGGATCTCAGTGGTGATGCTGATTTGTTAACCTCTCTTTATAGAATATCAGCAGAAACAAAAACGCTGCCAAAAGATGCACTGCTGTTCTCAAATTACAAGTGCATGGGAACTGACGAAGTTTGACATCACTTTTAAGAATAATGGGATCTAACTGATATGAAACACTGTGCTGTTAATTGCAGAAAGGTGATAATAAGAGACGAGGACACTTCTATGTTAACAATGTCTTTGCTGCTAGCCCATGATGTGACATACTGCGTCATTCTGTTTCCTTCTGTTCCAAGTAGCAAGTTGTCTAAGTTAACCTATAGGAAATACTTAAGATGAAAACCCGTGTTTCAAATCCTGATCTTACAGGACTTAAGATACACTTGCTAATATACATGTTGGCTTTATGCTTAGCTGCCAGAATGATGGAAGAAATCTTCACTGTCTTCATTTTATCTAAGCTTGTTCATCCCTTCTAGTAAGTACAAGGAGGAAAGACCTGGGTGTCACATAGCACAGTGGTCTTCTGCACATCTCTTAGTGCACACTGAGCAGGTGGCCATGTCTCTTTTCAGATTGTTTTCTTTACCTATACAGTTAAGGTGAATTCTCTTAGGAATTACTGGAGAGCCGCATCGGATCCTTAAATCCTACATATACCCAAAAGAAAATGGATTTTCCAGAAAACAAGGAAAGTTAACACTCAAAGGAACCTTTACATGTTGCATAATGCACCTTTGTACCTTTGGGCAATGCCTAAAAAAAGATGCAATACTGCATAGGTCTGACTCATTTATGTAGAAAGTAAGTGACTGACAGATAAAGCAGCAGCAGCACTGATCAGCCTCAAAAGCACATTAGGGCATAAGTGATGTCAGAGAAGATTTCTTTGTCACATGCCACCTTTTACCTTAACAACATGGAGTTTGGGCAGAAGGTTGCAGTCAGCAAGAGTCAGGTCATCTCCATCCAGAAATCTGCGTTTAGACATCTTCTCCTCTTCAGTGCTGTTTGCATCAATCTCCTCAGGCAGAGGGCTTCTCAGATAGTCATCCAGCTTCTTCAAAGCCTTCACCAAACCTTTTTCAAGGGCTTTGCCAAAAAGTAATAAATTATTAGGGCAGAATAGGAATTATTTGGGAATACACATCATCAATGGTTAGGACAATACCTGGAGAAAAGGTAAGAACAATTTCTTTTGTTGTTAGTCACCTGAAAGTAAAAGTAACCCTCCAAAGGAAAATGGCAATACAGGCAGTTACTTTGCAATGTCATCTCCTGACTAGCAGAAAAAGAAATCGTGGAATAAAAGAATTGGTTGTCAGTATGATATTTCCTACAACACTTTTGCCCTATGGTGTTTTTTTGGTTTCTTGAGGCCATCACACAATAAGTTGGAGCCCTGTACAAATTATTTTTCCTAAGCAGCCAGGTGGGATTCTAATGAATGGTAATTACTTTAGCTCTAAAAGAATGTAGTTTTATTACTTTTAAGCCCCTTCCATATTAATTAAAGGCAATAGCAATAATTCCAACGATGCTAGCCAGAGATCTATGGTGCTGGATTCCCTCAATAAGTTGGACGATACACAAGTGAAATAAAAGTAATGTGATAATAAAAAATAAAAAGCTACACAAAACAGATGAAATATTCAAACAGTTTAAAGATTCTTCTTACTTTGTATTCAGTTGGAGTACACATTCTCTTTTTTTTCATGTGTCACAACAGAAAAGAGACTTTGAACCTCTCATTTCAAGAAATGCTGAAGCTGCACCTCCAATGAACTCCATACATAAAATGTCACCTAGATATAACAGTATACTGTAGAGCTGTAGAGTGATTTTTTTTTTTCTTTTAATTTAACAAGCTAGGCACAGAACTTTGTTTACCATCAGGATCATACAAAAATATGACTGGTAACAATACACTCATGGAAAGCTGAATCAGAGCGCAAGTTATTCAAACTAAAAACACTCTGGGGCAAGAAGGAACTTTTGCTTCTCTGTTTGAAGGGTGACTACCATAACGGGGTTCTTGCCTCCAGCAAGTGCCCCAAACTGCCAAAGCAATATGAACACGAAACAGCAAGAATTTACAATGTGAAAAAATAACAGCATGACTTATGGGCTTAGGGCCAGAATTTCAGCTAGTGAAAATTACCTGCAGTGATTTATACCTGCTGCAGATCTGGACCAGAGTCAGTATTTTAGGCCTAATCCTGCAAAATCTTATACCTCTGAGTATAGAGGAGACTACTCAGTATGTTGAGTTACTCAAGTCGCACAAGACTACAAAGACTACAGAGATAAATATATTTGCAAGCCACAATATAAGTTCAATGGACTGCAGAAATTGCCCCGTATAGAACAGCTTGCTGGCACAGGTAGCTCTGCTGCGAGCTGCTCCTGTGCTCTTGGCATGGGGAGAAAGGCAGTGCGTAGGCGCCGTTCAGCGAGCAGGAGCTGCACACCCCAACACACGTTCTCTGCTGCCCTAACACTGCCCATGCCAGTGCGGGTAGCCAGATTATGCTGCCCGATGTCTTCACTACTGCATCCTCTTGGCCAAGCACCAAGGAGCCATACCAGCTCTTTTGTGGCTGCCTCCTAGACACAGTGGCAAATCACAGCTTAATTGATTGACTGGAGAAATGACTGCAATCCAAGTGAAAACACTCCAACAAACATAGCAGGGAGGGAAAGAATTTTATGTCTGAAAGCACAGCATCTAAAGTGACTGAAGTGTTGCCATCCATAAAACAAAAGTGTTGCCATCCCTTATTTAATCAATTCAAATTGAATTTTGACACTGACATTCTGCTGTCAGATCCTGGCAGTGCTGTCCTTAATCATCTGCAGCTGTGCTCTGCTGCACAACTTCTACTGAAGGGTAATAACTACATGGCGTGTAATATACCCCCATGTGGCAACACTCGAAATATTTAACAATATTTTTTGTTTTGACCCATAACACCTGTTGAATAGATCATTCTCCTTCTCTTGGTCAGCCTCAGACTATGCCCTCTTACAGTGAATTCATTTAGAGACAATAGAATCAAATTACTGCAGTTTAATTCAATTTTGCTCATTCAGATTTGAGAAAACTGGCTTAACACTGAGCATTTTCCAGCGATCTCCTTCACCCAGCAAGATTTTTGGTTGTTCATGTCATCTCTTCAATATTTCCAGTGCACTATTTCTATCTAGCACTATGCTAGATGCTTTGAGCTACCTTACAGGGTCAATGCTTTTAAGGACAGGAGCAGCAGGTGAGAACTATTTAGGTAACTCTTCTCTGGAACTTATTAGCATTTTGCTTTTTATTTTTTTCACGATCTTATTGATATATCAAAGTGCGTCATGGCTGTCTCAAAAACAATGCTTGGAGTGAAGCCTATTTGTGACAGTGAGAAAAACATTTATCTGAATTCATACTTGGCACTCACACATGACTGCTTTAGGCCAAAAATAAGCATGTGTGCAGGGTTCAGTGCATCTGTGACATACCCCATAGGCTCGGCTAGAATCAACGGGATCTTACGCTCTCCCAATGAAATCACCACAAGGGAGAGGCACCTCTCATGTTCTGATCATTATCAATGAAGACCTGGACCACTACTTGTGACACCAGCATATTGTGTGACCCCATTTAACTAATCAAAATCCTCCTGATCTTAGTAAAACTCCCCAAACAACCATGAATTAAGAACAGTAGAGAACAAGACAGAACTGCCTTTCTTCCAGACTGAGTAATAACAGAATTTTGAAAAGCTAAGAGAATTAAGAGCTTGAAATTCCGATTTTAAATGGAGTTTAGGTGTCCAGGGTCAGATTTTAAAACCTTTGCATGTTTTTAAAGGCCTTTTTTGTAAATCCATATGCAATTGTCCATGTGGTAAAATGTGATTTTTTTTAGGCATCCTATCACTATCATGAGATGAACATCCACATTGATCTATATAATACATAGAAAATCTTAGATTCCTAAAGAAATGGACTATAAGAAATCTATACCCTGAATAGGATACTGTGTAAATAGTGCATAAAATTTTGAAGCAAGAGACTTCTAAGCCCCAAATGCCAGAGTTAAGTGTCTAATTCTGGCATGTTGGGGGGAACCCATCATATATCATAATTCACCATTTATCCCCTCCCAAGCGACATGTACCCAAAGCAGGTCAGTGTTTAATTCCTCACAAAAATATATGGGGAAGTGCTGTGCTTTTATCAAGGGTAAAAGGAGAGTAATTTCCTGGAATGTGGAAGACAGTTTCAAATGCCTCTTCAACATGATGTCAGTCGAGATCTCCCAGGTGAGTAGAGTATCAGGTAATCCCTATGGCTCTACTCTTCAACTGCTTCACTTTTCATAAATCATTTAACTTTCAGTGGATCATGACTGAAGCCTGACAGCAAAGGAGAAAGCCTGAAAAACTAGCTCTCCTGCTTCCTCTCTTATCTAGTCAATATTTAAGAATTTCATGAAATGTGAAAAAAAAGCAGAGACAAGAAATCAAGAAATGCTCTCCTTTGAATATTCTACAGCTCCAAAGGCTTTGCTACCCTTGATCCAGATTCATACTACTGAACAAACCAAGCAGGAAAGAGATTTCATTCTGAATCTCCCACACTTGACTATTTTGTGAAAATCTGTATGATCCTCTATGCAATCTCCATTAGGAACTTAGGGGACAGCAAGCACTCAACTAGGCAGGAGTCCAGTGAGTAGAAGGTCATCACTATTTAAGCGGAGACATTTCAAGAATGTGACTGATTCCCCATCTGTGAATATACTGCAACAAAGAATTTCAGAAGAGGACCAGCAGCTAATTTTGATGGTACCTTATCCCTTTGGCAACATTGTTAAACAACTAAATGGGTTTGCTGATAACAGCTGAGTCTTTTCCGAAAATTGCATTTAAACTCCATTAAAGTAAATAATTAAGGTTAAAGGTATGAGTTTTAATTAACCCCCCTGATCGTCCTCTGTATTTGGCGGAATCTTCTCCTTTGTATTGCATTTAGTTTGGGTGGCTTCAAAGTCAGCTTTATGGAGAATTTTTTCCTAATCTTGCATTGTCTTGGTAACGGCAGGGCGGAGGATTCAATATTGCAACACCAAGCGGGGCTATGCCAGAGAAAGTAGTTCTACATTGATTTTAAGAATTTTACTTCCAATTACTTCCCCACCCTGCAGACCTTTAGTATAAACTGAGAGATCCGCAATGTGATCAGCTCTACGAAAGGAGTCCTGTCATCAGGTTACCACTGCAACAACTGCAGATGTCTGAACTGATAGAAACTATCCTTCAGGATGCTGAAATCACCAAGTGCAAAGACACTACCGCTGCATTGCCTCCACAGTGATGTATTTCATATAACTTCAAATTTCAAGAGGTTCTGAGGTCCACCTGTGTAGGTACAAAACATGTGGTGGCACCACTTCTCACTTCCTCTCTAGTCCGTTCTGGACTATTTATGTTGCCAGAGACAACTTGGAGCAATCATGGTCCTGCTATGTCATTCCACCAAAAGTAAATATATTAGCATTAAAAAAAATCATAAGTTTTTTGTGATTTTCCTTCCCCCCTTCAAAATTGTGCTTTTATACAACTTTACTTAAGAATCTCGAGTTAGGAGCCAGAAAAATAACACTTTCCAACCTCAAAGTAACCACAGAACACTTAATGAATGTATTACCATCTGTCAAATGCACAGGGTGAGGTTCAATTTAGCTGATAATACCTAATTCACAGTGACGCTCTGTTTTCAGTAAAAGGTTACTTGATGCTGAACAATGAGATTAACAAATCCTGACATGCACAGAATTACAAATAATGTAACAAAAGTTAATAATTGGCAAAATTTTGCTCTCAGTTACACTGACATAAAAGAAGAGTAACTTCACATTGTCAACAAGCTATTCCATATTTACTCCAGTTCAACCAAGAACAGACTTTGGCTCCGTTACTCAACTCTTCAAGCAAAAACTTCCTTAAACTATTAGCCTGTGCAACTATTTCCAGGGGACAAAGAAAAATCTTTGTGTCTTGAAACATTTATATCACAACTGAACAAAACATTGGAAAATATAATGCATGGAGCAATCCTGCAAGTCAAGGGGAAGGCCAGATGACAAAGCCTCATTACTAGGTACTTAGAGTGAAATTCTGGCCATGCTGAAGCCAGTGGAAGTTCTGCTGTTGACTTCAGTGGGGTTAAGATTCCTCCAGCAGCTTTCAAAGCCAAAAGGGACTCTTATAATCAGTTATTCTGACCTCTGAAATAATGCTGGCCATAAAACTTCAAACGTCCTAGGTCTTCTCTATCTCTATTTTCTATGGGTCAAATAAGGCTGAAGCAAAATGGAAAGTAACTAGAAAGTAGTAAAAGAAAAGTGGTTTGGAAAAAGTAAAACTGATTCAGACTGTCCACACCCACAACATTTACAGAGGTCAGACAAGGACTCTTCTTCCCCTTTCTTGAACTCCAAATATTTCCTTCCTTACTGGGATGAGGAGAAATAACAAAGCAGAAAAAGAACATAAGCATCAATCTATGCGGCCTGAAGAAGCTACTGAAATGCGAATCATTCCATCCTAAAATAGAAGCCCAGGAAACAGTGAATTTCCCACCACAGGAGCCTCTCTCTTTTGAGAATAGACAGAGTGGCTACCTAAATTTAAAATAGCTAAAATTGTATTTTATTTGTCAGAAAATTTGCCTGAGTGGGTCCACTTGCAGGCTGAGGATTTTACTTGATAGTTATTACAGGAGGAGATGCAGTGCATAGAGGGCACAATAAAAGGATTAAGAATAATGTATTCCTTGGCCAATTGAATATAAAAACATTTAAGTCAAACCAAAGCAAAAAAAAAAAGTTTAATTTTTAAAAACTAAACAGCGCAAAGTTTTCAAGCAAACAAAACAATAAAAAGAAAGCATGTTATGAGATGATTGGTTAAATAAATCATTCCTAGCTATTCAATCATTTTTCAAAATACGTTTAAAATGCTATTAATCCTTAAAAAAAATCATTTCCAAAAGAGAAAAAGAAATTTCTGTTTCAAAAAGATTAAGAGAAAATATTTTTACTCTTCAAAACAAGACACGACTCAATGAATTCCACTTGCATTTGCCTATAAATCAGGTTCATCAAACACCCCACGGTATTTTTGTCAGATAAATTTTTTGTCACAAAATATTTTTATTCAATCCAATATAAAATAGTGTGACTATCTCCATAAGTGGTTGCCACCAGCTTCCCAGGGACAACAGGACTTCAAAGTTATCAAAGCCCAGTTGTCATCTGAACTCACCTGAAACTGATCTGGGCAGAACTGCAAGTTTCTTATTTGTCAAGCCCAGGAAAGTTCAACAAACTATAATCTATGTACAAATGAACAATGATTCCTGCTGCTACCCTGGATAACTGATCGATGCTTTTTCTTTTTACTACTTTCTTCCACTGCCTTCCACTAAGATTTATCCCATAACACACGCAAATGAACTTGCTGAAATATGCAGTGAGGGAAAGGAGGGAACAGTACATAAATATTCACAGTCTCGCACAAACAACCTGAGATTTATTTTTCCTTTAAAAAAACAAACCACCTTTCCTGATCACTTCCAGATTCACAGTTTGATATTATATGAGACCCAATACTGTTTTCTGGTAGGAGAGGGAAAACAGTTAAGAAAACAGCAATTTAAGGCAAGAAAATAATATTCTGCTGGTTTGACAGTCTGATTAAAGACCAAGGATTCATACTTCCACTCTCTTTTTTTTTTCTCTTCTCTATCCTGCTCATTTTTTCAAGCAGGATCAACAGAATATTGCAACTTTAATAAATACAATAAATAAATTAATCCTCCTCAAATGGAACAGTTCTGACAACAACAAGCATGTCACTAGATTGAGCAGTTTGTGTCCCTCCCTGTGATTTCATAACCCTTGAGATCTGAGTGCCTCCTCTGCTGAGCCATTTAAAAGTCAGGCAACTTGTCTAAACTGGTTGAGTACGTTCCCTTTCTGCTCAAAGGTACTAAACATCTCCAAAGGGCAAGTCCTTCCGACCGCCTGAGACACCTGATTTAAGCTGGTGTGACTCACCCTGCACATGCCCTTCTCTCTACCCAATTCTAGAGGAAGGCTGAAGAACTAGCTCAGACTAGACACCTAACTCAAAGGGAGGTGAATGTAAGTGAGATGAATCCTACCCTTTGAATGTAATTTCACAGTTCACCCAAGTGATATAGGATAACACCTCTCAATTTTTTTTTTTTTTTAAGCCGCTTACATACTTAGTGCTAACTTCTCAAAGGAACAGGAACTCTCATAGGAACTTCTCAAAGCACGTTGCAAATCCGAGCACTGCAGCATCCCATTTTCAGGCATATTTCTGCTTTGTGGGAGTCCCATTTCTGAGCAGGAATCCAGGGATATACTGAGCAGCCAGTGAGTGGGTAGTCACCACGCTAGCCATAGGAAATGCGGAGGCAACGGATAGAGGTTTGGCTCCCATACATCCAAGGCATTTAAGACGTCTAATTCTGGGCCAGAGGGAGTTTCTGGGGTGAATCATCTCTTCTATTAAAGATGATCCACTCTAGATAAATAATTCAATATTCACTGGAACAGAGACTTGAGCATATTCCCACAATAAAGCTAAATGCCCGTATAAGCAAACCGAAAAGTTGCACTCTGCCTGTTTCTACTCATTTAATGAATCAATTAAAAGATCACTTAAATGAGTATCTCATTGTGTACACCACAGGGAAAGAGATGCATCTGTCATTCCTCAGGTACTCAGCCTTTCTGGTTAGAGTACAGGAGTTCATATTCTTCCTCCACATCAGTCAGACCTGGAATTTGAAGAAGGCGAACTCCTGGTAAGAATTCAGGAGAAGATACAACCAGAATGGGGGAAGTCAAGTGATGCAGGCAAAAAACCTAGCAACACTGGCTACAGGCTGCTCTCAGACTTGCTCTAAACCAAGCAAAAGTAGGCAAAAATTTTGCATAAAAGTTGGCACGTATGTTCTGTTTAGGTCCAGTCATAGGTGACAAATCCTAGCAGCAGTTCAGCCAAGGTTCTAGGGAACACAGTGCTCAAATACAGTGATTAGATGGCCAAAGCAAACCTAGAAATGCAGACACATCGAAAATTTATTGACCTAAGTTCTTAAATTAGTTAAGGGTAAGATTCACTTTGCCTAACTTGAGCCACCTAAATGTTTGGTATCTAGTCCAACCTAGTTTGTCAGGCTCCATTATGGATAGCGATGGAAGTTAGGCACTTTCAGAGGAAGTTCTCTCAGTTTTACATGAATCAAACTGCATTTCAGAGATTTTATGCATTTTATGTCTCTCTCTACTGATCACGAAAGGAAGCAAGACTATTCACTCACTGACGTCTATCTTTGAGACTAACAAACTTAGGAAATATGACCTCTTCCTTGTTACCCTCTCCTCCCTTCTGTACCTAACCTATCTACTGACTCGTCACAATGCAGATTATTTAATCAGAGCTTCTTCCCAAAGGTTTGGCAGACCCATCTAAAAAAAGCCACAGAACATATGCTGCTTTACACAGGGGAGACCCTGAGTAGAACCCTTTAATCTCCACCAACCCTTTCCTCAGCCAGAGCATGATGATCTGTGGGCTAAAAAGTTTACGTGAATTTAGGAGACATGAGTTCAAGTTTGTTCCTCCCAAGATACGTACATGATCTTACAAAAAAAAAATTTAAATTTTCGGTGTTTCAACTTCCTATAGGCAAAGTAAGAACAATAATCCTCTTCAACCACATCAGACATTGCAGAAATAAATACATCAAATATTTTGAGGTGCTCTGGAGATAGGGACTATATCAGTTTTGGAGAGTTGACCATTTTCCAGCTATGTTGAATCACAGAAAGGGTCAATTTTTGCCTCTTCCAAAACTAGATTTTCACCAAACTTGACAATGCTAAAAGCAGTAATGCACCAGCTATGGACATTTGTTTCAGGTTACAGGGGGATAGAAAGGTGGATATTCTCTTGAAAAGCTGTGTGAAGCATCTGCATGTGAAAACCAAGGATATCAGTTCTGTGTTCTTGTTTCTCCACGACAGTCCAACTATAAAAATCACAAAAAGAAAAAGCATTGTTTTTTTCTTTCACAACATTTGCCCTACTCCCAAATAAGGCCTAGTGCAACAGGTGCATTGATAATATCATTAAAAAGAAAAGTAAACACAACTTTTCAAACATCTAAAAAGATTTGCTTTTGAATTATTTCTATCTCTAGATTAACAACTCAGATTTCTTCCTCCACTTTGCTTAATCAGTTTTGTAGTGGAGGCATAAAACAAATGTAAGATTTGTAAAGTTGTGAAGAATGCATTTGGAGTACCTTCAAATGCTGTTTTAAAGAAAAAAAATACAGGTGTTAAAATGACACCCCCCCTAAAAGTGTTCATTTCCAAGCCTCTTGCTAGTTCAAATGACCCTGAGGGCAGGAAACGACTGAATGTAAAATTACTGGCCTACAAGTGCCTCTGGAAAAACAGTACCTAACTTGCATTTCACAAATCATCTGAACTCTGCAGCAGCACATCAGTGACAAGTATCATTTCTAGAGCGCATCGCAGAGGGCCTAATGCCGACCCCTATGATACTGGTTCTGTACAGTTGTCCCTATACCAAGTGCAGAGAGGCAGCAGCTGATTTGCATCGGAACCTTGAAAAAAAGGAAAAATCAATCTCTACACATTATAAAGCCACGTATTTATGGTACAAGATTATCACACCAATATCCTGCTTTTTAAGATGCTGTGTGTTTGTTGAGAGTATAAAATTTTGTTCAACTAGCAAGGAGCAAACACGATGATTCTGGAACTAACGAAAAAAAAACCTAACTACAGACTGGTTTTGTGTTAAAATAAGCCTGAAGTCAGCTTCTGGTACAGTAGAACCGGACTTTAGTGACAGTGCTATGAGGACCCCTTGTGTTCTAACATTTAAGCAAGCAAAACTGTTTCTAAACAAGAGGTTGATGTTTGCACACTTAATCTATCTTAATGAACTTAATACTTATCATACTTATACTTAATACTATCAACTTCTTTCAATTCTACATCCGTAGTGGAGAAATTTTGTTTTTATTACAGCAATATAATCCCAGTAACCTTTCACAGATTTAAACTATGTTGTTTCACTTACACAGCGGTACAGCAAAGATAGAAGAGATGGAAACTCAGCAGAGAGACTGGGAAAAGTCTGATTTTCCTCTAGTGCCACTTGTCACTCTCTGTATAACCTATGGGATCTAAACAAAGTGAGAGCGAGATGGAGGGAGATGATTCTAGTCTAGTATATTATACTGGTCTATAAACTGACCACTCCTTACGACAACGTTTGTCTATTATATGGCATTATGTAATTATTAGAAGTATATATATACATTTAGATATCACAGCTAGCAGAATTAGAGAATGAAATTAGAGAATGAAGTTATTTGAGTTCCCCAAACCCTCATTCTACTTAGCAAATCTCAGACTTAATTTTTTTTTTATCCTAATGTCTCCAGGATTCAAAAATGCACAGGGAAATGCAAAATGAATAAGGTGATGAAACTGTCAAATGAATCAAGTTTCATTTCCTTTGCAATTGCCTCTCTGCTTTTGAGACTTTTGTTTCAAGCCCCACAAAATGACATAATCATGATCATCATGATTAAGCCTCAAATTAAGATCTCTGTGAGAAGTAGCAGCAAAAAGGGATATAATCATGTTTGGACGTATAAAAAACTTCAAGTAGTAGTAGAGAGGTCATTTTCCCTCTGTGGCAATAGTTCTGCTGCAAATAATATAAAAAAACATTCTCCCCAGTTCTGTCATCCCAGGTAAAGAGGTCTTTGGAAATTCCAGATGGAGGTCAAAGGAGAACAATAGTAACGCTCAATAACTGGAAAACAAGCCTCAAAATATCATGTTTGAAGAGTCTATTTATTCAGCTTCTCAGAGAAGGTTGAGAGGCTGATGTGTCAGCTACTCACCCACGGATAAAACAGCTGAGAAGTGAGAAGGGAGCCCTTCAGCCTTGCAGACAGGGCATGAAAAGGCCTAACAGTTGGAAGGTGGGCAAGTTCAAGTTTAAAATTGATTCATTTCCTTATTGTTAAAACAATGAAGAACTTAAGCTACAAACAAGGATTGGGAGAAAGTAGACTGACTTCCTGAAGTGTTTATGAGGAGATTAAGACATGGCAAGCCTTGATGCAGTTCTGGAGAAATGCTACCCCCGGGATGAAGGGGGATAATGTCACACAAGCAGGTGTTGAAGGCACTTATGAATCTCTAATGTCATCTTTTATGTCTTGGAAAAGGACAGAAGTGGATTGCCTCTATTGCCCTCAATATCTACTTGCTCCTAGCTAACTACCATAATTAAATCTGTTTCGAGGCTGGAGATACTTGCGAAGACAATCAAACCTTTCCTCACAATATATAATTAACCAGATGTTTTCTGGGGTTCATCTGCCAGAAATGAGAACAGTTGGACTTTGTGTTGGGTGGATCAGTGCTGTGCAGTGGTGCAGAAAGTCTTGGTGATTAGAAACGTCATATATTCAGGGTCATCCTAATTCCAGATTAAGGCCCAGGAAAGAATTATCTTTCAGATCTGGCTGTCTGAATCAGCAGGGATTCACCTTTCTCTTCAGAGCAAAGTAAGGACCAGCTATTACAATCATCTCATCATATCTCATGCGTATCTCCTATCCAATAAATTCCTCTTCTGAAGAGGACGTTGTGCACAAGAGACAATTGGTTTCTCACGACCTCTGCCTGTGACACAGAACAGCTTATAGCTCAGGCTATGGGTTTTTATTATTTTATTTGCTGGCATAGTATGTCAACTAAAGGACTAAAGTACTAAAATATATGTGATAAATATGCAAAAATGATTGGGCTTTCATATGCAGGAGATATAATAAACAATCCAAAGGTTCCTCTAGCCTCAGACACTGTGAAATTCTGAAACTTTTTCTGCAGTCTGAAGAATCTAGATATTTAGAAAGAAACTACAACTCCTGGTCTCATTCAGTCACCTGATTACCAGAACTGCTTTTAAAATAAAGGGCAAATATTTAAGATCTGATCTAACAGGAAAATTAGCAACATTGATTTTCAGTTGTGTTTCATTCTTTCCCCAGTTATTTTATGAAGAACATTTGCATGCCTAAAACAAAAAAATATGTTTTGGGAAAAAAAAAGGAATTCTGGGCCAATCCTTTTCCCTTTGAAGTCACTAAAAGTTTTGGAAACTGACTTCAGGAGCCAGTCACTGGGTTCTCTATCATGTGATATCTTCTACCACTGCTAAATATAAGCTTGAGAATAATTCTCTTGGGGAGAAAAAAAAAAAAAAAAGACTAGTTGGGTGTTTAGACATTTGCTCATGTAAAATTTGGACACATTACTGAGCAAAGGCATAACTTCATCTAAATCCTTGCTGCCGGGAATACATTTAAGATGCACCAAGAATACTGAAATAAGCGGAGTTACGCACCAGTGCAAACAGTAGAGCAATGAAGTTAAAACTGACTTCTAAATAATAATGTAATTTGGGCCTCCCATTCCAGCAGCAAGGCGTTTAATTCCTCCCAGGACTGCTGCCGCCAGATTGCTCTAATCCATTTCCAGCTGTGCTACTGCTCCTGTGTGCAAGCAAGGGAGTTCAGCTGGGAAACAGAACAAAGCATCCCAGTTCAGCCAGCAGCACTTGGAGGAATATTCAAAAACACAGGGGAAATAATTCCTTCTAAAAAAAAAGTGTCTGCCAACTCCTGTTCCTATTGCATGGGTTTCAGTCTAGGCTTAGACTCTGCATATAGGCCCTGAGTCTGCAAAGGTCTTAATATGCCTTAATTAAAGCATATCGTGAACCTCACTGACTTCAAGATATATATTCTGCATACTCTCTCTCATGTCTATACATACACACAAGCATATATATATTTTTCCCTTCTCTCTCTCCGTGGCATGCAGTGGTTTCATAGCTACAAAAAAATGAATACTTAAATTTGTTAGAAAATTATGTCTGCTAATACATTAGTAGTAAATATTTACTGTTCCCAGAGCAGCTGCATCTAAGAGTGCTTATTAGGACCTGGACTCTGTTGCTCTAAATGGGGGATACACACAGATCACTGCTTCGAAAGCTTACAGTCTGAGCACATCTGGACTTGCAGGGAGTCTCAGTTCTGTTTTTGTTTTATTCTTAAGTAGTATTTTTCACCTATTTCCATCAGGAGAGCTACATACTTTTCTTAGTAATTTAAAGCTAAAAGGTCTCAGAGGGAGGAAAAACTCTAAATGATATAACTTTCAGAAACTTTCCCTAGTAATGTACATATTTCCAAGGCTAAGATTATGGTTTGTTATCATTTTAGAAAACTGAAAACCTCCTCCTTCTAATGGCATAAATTTGGTTCTTAAGTTTTGGCAGGTCAGAAAATATTAGTCCTTAAACCTGTCACTGGTACCAGACAGAATATTGACTGTGCTAGGTCTCTTGTCACCATAATTTTGAGAAGAGTTTTCAAAAAATTATTCTTAAGCAAAATTATTTTGTAAACTGAAGTTTCTGAGCATTTTAGAATCAGACTTTGACTGGGGGCTAAAAGCAGATAAAGTCATCCAGGATGGATGATAAATGAAATATAACTTTACTTAACAAGTTAGCATATAGCTATCAGTACTATTTCAAGGGTCTTTATGTATGTGTTTTTATAAAGAGACACAGTGGAGAACAGTTTTATTAACATATCATGAGAGAGTTATATGGGTCATCCCAAATGAATGGCAATAAAACTTTATATCACACTCACCAACATGTATTTGGTATTTTATGGGCCACAAATGTTGCAGAAAAGCTATTCTACATATGCTTTAAAGAGTGGGTATTTTTTATATTACGTCTGGTTTTGTAATGCTGCCAGGCACTTTAGTTACTGTATTCAGCTCGGACGGAGCCATAAAATTTGTTTAAAATGCTCTGAAATGTACTTTCTTTTGCTTCAAAATGCTGCAGTTAAAGATCTGTCATCCTGAAACCATCTGTAGCTAGCAAGCTCATCATGAAGTAAGTCCTCTTCTCTAAAATGATTTTAAATCTATTTCTAGCCTTCCTTGGTTACATGACAGAGAAAACTTAAAATCATCATAGTGTAGGACAACTTCTGGCACGTGCTGGGCCTACGGGCCGGCTTCTGCAGAGCAGACTAGCCCATGCTCACCAGGATGACAGAGGCTGACCCGCAGCATCAGGAAACGTACTGGAAACTTGGAGTATCTGCACCACAGAGTCACTCTTATTCTGATTTTTCTTCATAGGTTTTTGAAGTGTTTTTTCATTTTTTTTTTTTTCTGCTTATTTGAGGAGGTATGCAATGGCTTCTAGAAAGGATTGGAGCACAATGCCCAGTCTGTGCACGTGCCGATACCATGGGCCTGTCTCTCTCAGCCGGAAGAGCTCCATAAAACTCAGTGAAGTTAAAGTAGCTAAAACTGATGTAGGTCAGCTTAAGGTTCAAGGCCTGTATCTGTGTGTGCATATCTGTTATACAACTGCACACACAGCACATAAAGAGGCATTTCCCACCTCACATGCTTAACCACAAAGTGTGATGCAGCTACTGATGGAGGTGAACGGTATTTAATCACATGTAAATTAATGATTTACATGTTCTTTTATTTTTGGCTCCTTGATGTAAATCCAAACCAGACAAGTGGAATCCTCTGGTCAGACGGCTGGAAATTCCAATGAATGAAATCATGTTGGTGGTCTCCCAGCTCAGAGCCTTCTGAAGAGCAGTACAGTAAAATATCCTTCCGTACCACTAATGAATGCGCCCACCCACACTGGAGCTAGTGCCCCCTAAGAACTCAATTCAAGAACAACTTTTTAAAGTCATAAAAGTAATCAAAGGGCTCATTCTATGAGCCAAAGAACTCACAATTTTAGGAGGAACTGTTAATGGCTGGTTACTATAGGTTGTCCCCTTCATTCACAGTATACAGGCATGCGAGAAAAAATAATAATCATAATGCAGAATATGTACACAGTATTACACTTAATTAAATTTCACGCTTCTTGAATGAATAGGTAAATTGTTACTGCCCTTGTTACTGTACAGAGCCTGAGTGATTTGTTCAGTATTAACAAGAGGAACTCTGACAAGGACCTGATTTCCTTTCCTGTGTTCTGACCAGGTCTCCTTCCAGATACATATATATATATATGTGTATATATATATATATATACATATACATATATATGTATATATAAAATCATTCAACCAAAGCCTTTCAAATTAATTATGAAAACTTAAGCAATTTAAACCTGAGCAAGAGCACCAAGGCAATCATTTTTTTTAAGACTGCTATCAGTGAATTCTTCAAAGGACTCCTGTTCTTGCACTAGCCACAAGATGAATTAACACTTCTCATTTCCAGGGCAGCCGTGGAGCCTAGTGCTAATGGTTGGAGGACTGACTGATGTAGCTGTGCTCTCTAAGCAAGACGAACTATTCCTGTGATGAGAAGACCACTCCTTAGAGAAGCCTGTCATAAAATTATCGAGTGACATGGGGGGTGGAAGGAATCAAGCCTGTTGTAATTGAACTGACTTGAAATAATAAACGCACACACTTTCTTTAAACACAGCTTGCCACATCCTGAGAATCTGGAATCAATTCCTTCCCTTTCAAGAAGCTTAAAAGTAGTGGGACTTTGATATGGCATGAGTATGTTTGCTTCTGGGCTTACAGCCCTTGCTGGCCTGTTCCAAACCTTTCAACATTTTTATATTACAAGACAGAACAGTTAGCAAAACAAAGATGGAAAAAAAAGAATCAGGAATTCAGGGAACTATTAAAGAAGGACAGGCGAGATGCCAAATGCCTTTGGTAAGCAAATGAATCATGATCAATAGCATATTGCTATACAGACTTGCACAAGAAGGTTATCACCTGCTCCTGGGCCAGGCATAAAACATAATGGCATGTGGCTAATGAAGTAGTGTCTGAATACAGAAAAAAAGAAAGTACTATTTTTCGCTGTAAAGCTAAAGCATTTTACTTCTAAGTATTTTTAACTCATCCAGAAAAAATATAGATTTTTCCATAAAAAAGTCAAAATCAATAGGTTACTATGAAACACTTCTCTTTTGACAGTGCTGCTTTTGTAACAGAAAACTGTTTTGACAAAAGGAAACCATATTTTAAGGGGATGTTTCAGCTTTAATTGTAAAGTGTTTTGCTTTATGTATTCACATATTTGCCAGCAGAGGGTATCGCAATCTTAGAAACAAATATACGTGTGTATCATTGTGTCCATTTTTACATGCACGAAGTGAGACGGACGTCAGACCAAGAAATTATAAACTTTGTTTTCTTCAGGAACACTTTTTCCACTTTTGGAAAAAAGAAATAATAACATCGAGATTCTTTTTAGCTACAGTCTCCATTATCAGTGGCTTCCACCCCCTCTCTGAGATACGAAACATTACATGGATGCTGCCTTCATAAAGGCAGCAAACCGTCGCGTGACTAGCCATCAGCTCTACTAGGTGAGACACCAGCTTTTTAATTTCTCATTTATTCTCACGTCCAGCATCCTCTAAGAGCATAAATCTCATCAATAACCTCAACCATTTAATCCAGTCTTGGAGCAAAACTGAATAGCCACAGGCTACAAGGAGAGGTCATGTTACTTAGACCTCACGATCTCGGCTAAACCAGTATGCTACGAAGAATGGTCACGTATAGTCCATTCGACCCACACATCTATGAGGAAGAGCTTCTTTGCTGTTAGGGTGACAGAGGCCTGGAACAGAGAGAGGTTGTGGAGGCTCCTTCTCTGGAGATCTTCCAAACCCTCCTGGATGTGACCCTGTGCCCCGTGCTCTAGGTGTTCCTGCTGGAGCAGGGGGGGTTGGATGAGATCATCTCTAGAGATCCCTTCCAACTTCAACCATTCTGTGATCTCACAGCTGCAGACAGGCTGGTGTTATAAATTCATAGCCAGATTTCCTGCACATTAACAAATTTACTCCCTTGACTTTCAAATTAAGGAAATGTAATATAAACAATCTGATGACTGGTGATTTAGGTGACTTGGGATTCAATGCTGACCTATCCTAAGCCAAAAGAAATTAACACAACATTATATTTGATATAATACTCTGAGCTGGCTGCTCGGCTTTGGTGTTTTTAATGAGTGTTTTTCTATTCTGATCATGTGCAATTGATGTTCCAGTCACTGATGTGGCTTTCCTCCTTATCCTAAGAATTGAGTCAGCTGTAGACAGGAGACAATATATGATGATTTATATATAAACTCAGGAGAATTTCACATTTTAATTATTCTTCATTTCCAATTTTGGTATTTATGAGTGCTAAGAGCTGCTGTGTATAGGAAATGCAGAATATAGCCATGAGCAACACTTTCAATTTTCTCTAAAATAACCAATGTGAATGCATGCTATTTAACATATCTTATGTCTCTGCCTGTGAAAACTAGTAATACAAGGTAAGAGGTACATCAGTTAACAACTGTAAATATTCTACTAGATCATCTGAAGAAATGTGACAATGTTAGCCCATTAGCTTTCATGAAGCAAAAGTGGCTTAAACTAGCACAAGTTTTACCTCTCTTAGGCATATGTGGAGAAAAGAGTGTAAGAAAAGCCATTTCATTAAGAAGGTAGTATATGACTGCAAACATGCATATGCAGGTTCTAGAAGTGTTGTTGTTTTGACAAATACCACATAAGAAAGTCAGGAGCTTAGAGAGTGCAATTACATTTCTTAAAGCAAAAATTAATCGCTTCTTTCATTTAATCACTTTCTTTTAAACATTTTTCTATATCTCGGTTTACATGAGCAAATTGGCTATATTAACTTAAAATAACCACAAGATAATAACTAGGGTAAGATTCTGCTGTCAGTGGCTATATCTAACAAATTATACAGTGTCAGCATAGCACAGGTTTGGGTCTGGTCAACTAGCACTCCTCTAAACAGTGCCTGCCTGGGCTGAGTACAGGAGGTAGCTTGGTAATTACCCATTTCTAGTAGGCAGTATGAAACCCTGTTTTGGTGAGGATGCACAGCTGCATGAACAGGAGTCATGTCATGACAGATGGTAATACTGAATAGCCTGTGGGCTGTTTTATTTACTAGTATAGATGTAGTTAATTAGACTACGGACACGTGAATTAAGCCCACTGAACTCACCATGCCAGGCTGATCAGCAGCAGTGACTGATGTCATTTGAATACAGTTTACAATAACATGACTGTAGAATGGCAAAATTGTTCAACTTCTAAGCACACAAACACCCTGGCACACTTTGTAATGATCCTACTTACCAGCATTATCTTGCTGCTTGGTATTTTTTATATATGCAGAAAATTTGGAGAAGATATCTATTCCAGCAGTGTTTGATTCCCGATGCTTGGCAGCCAACTTGGGATACCTGTAAAGAGAGGAAAGTGTGGAAAGTAATGTCTTATTTTTACCAGCAGTGTAGTGGTGTTACAGATACAATTTATAAAAAGAAAGAAAAAAAATCCTGTGCAACAAACTACAATTAACATTGTTATTCATCTCAAAAAACAGCTTGGCAAGATCCTCTTAATAATATCTTTGTCTGGCAAGGAAGGCGTTTGGACAGTTACACAGTGATGGTTTTATGAAAAAGGTAACTGCACTGGTGCTTTATGTGACCATGATCCAGGATACAGTTGCCTTAGATCAGAAGGAAATATATATTTCCAATCAAGGTACAGGGTAGGTTCACAGCCAACTCTTTCTATGGCAGTCGTGTCTAATTCCCTATATCAAAAATGTGTTCCAGAATGTAATAGCAAGGAGTGCTAGTATTATCAAGGTGGTAGAACACAGAGTTTTCCACCTCTGAACTGCTGTTTATTAAAGACATCTAGTGCAAAGAAATATAAAGATTTGAAGGACCAATACAAACCAATCACTTCTACTGATTTCAGTTGGTCCTGGATCAGGGTATATTAAACTTAAATATCTGATCTTCTGCCTCAGGACTGGCCAATAGCTGCTGATTCAGCTGGAGATAAAACACTCTATCTGGCACCTAGGCAGTTTTCATTGATTCATAAATTTTTAAGGTCCAAAACACAAGCCATTTTTTTCCCATCATCCTTCTACAACATGCAAAATCTTTGACTAAGTTAGGTATATTTGGTGAATCTGACACTTTCCTTGGTACTTTGTTCCTATGGTTAATCATCAGATTGAAAAATCTGTGCCTTGTATCAAATCTGAATTAGTTTGGTTACAACTCCCAATCAGGGACTCTTGTCGTTTTTGACTAGAATAGCAATCACTTTTCTGCCTTCAGAGTTCCTTCACTTTGTAATCATTTCCCCTCACAACCTTTTTGATAATCCATGCAGTTCAGAAATCTTAAGTTTTTCACTGTAAAACACTTTTCCTGGCATACTTTTGTGTGGCAATTCTCTGCATTCACTACAAGTTATTTTTAGCACTTTTTGTAAAAAAAAAAAAGTGCACCAGACCCATATAAAAAATTTCTAGTATTGATCTCCTTAATTCTGCATACAAGGGCATCCTGAACTGTGTACAGAGCCAACATTCTGCAGTTATTAGTCATCCAAGTAACTTTCACGCAAAGAAGTCTTCTCACTGGAGCCAGCAAGTTTCATATCTAAATACTACTCCTGTAAGTAAAGATTGTGGGAGGGAGTGCTTTTTAAGAACTCCTTCTAGGACATCAATCATTCCTAGGAAATTGAATATTTACTGAAAAGAAAAATCCCAAGTTCTTACTTTGGAGGTGCAAGAGTCTCTTCCAAGAATTCCTCAATCTTGTTAACATCTGTCTTGACTTCTCCATTAAAAGTCAAGAAAGGTGGGTGGGTCCCAGGAGCCAGATTGTGTAGATCAGCTGGCTTTCTGCAGAGACAAAAAGTCATAAAATCATTAAGCTTTATAATCATGTAGTCACACAGATATTTATAGTTCCTACAAAAATCCATTGTTTGTCCTTCTCTTTCTTCAGCCGTCTGTGGTCAGAATAGTTTGAAAAAAACCCGAGAATCCTATTTAATATCAAACCATTCCGCAAGCGGAAAAAAAAAAAAACCCAAACCCTAAACCTGAATCCTGAATATTTTCTTGTGCACCACAGACTTTCTGAGCCAGATACAAAGCTCATTGAACTTGGTAGGGCCTTTCTATAGGACAAGCACCAGATCACGTAACTATTTTCAAATAAACTGAACAATCCATACCTTTTCAGGTCAACAGTGGTGACATTGAACACAACTCCTTTGAGCCAGAGGATCATGAAGAGACGCTGGGAAAATGGACAATTCCCAATGCTTTCTCCATCTATACCAGCCTGAAGGACAGAAAGAGAGAGAAAAAAAAAAAAGAGTACAGATAAATTCGTTACTTATATTTCAAGAAGGAAAAGTGAAGGAAAAGTTGAAACAGGAATGCCTAGTTCAAAAATAACCTACAGAACCTATCATTTGATATAGTTTATCATCAACAAAATAATGGAACTACTCCAGGAGTTAGCTCTCGTCAGGACCTTAAGAAAAATAACAAAGTACCTCCCATATATATGTGTTCAATGTCTCTCATCCCCAGAAGCCTGCTAGCTTAATGATTATGTTAGAAAATAGGCTTTCTGCTCCATTTGAGCCTATGAACTACAACTTTTATCAGTTCTGTTGATATCCCCTTCCCTGTTCTACTAAGACAGATGCAAAATTCGGTCATTCAAAACTAGATTTAAACCCAAGTAATCCTAATATTCAAAAGTCTTTGAACCAGGACTCCCTGTTCACATCCAGAAAAAAAGCAGCCTCAGAACTGACAGACAAATTGAGATGGAAATCTGAACCTAATCTCTTCCAAAGTTCAAGGTAAATTTCAGGTACAACATTCAGTCTGTTCCTATCTCTTGTACCTAACGAGTTGCCTATGAACCACTGCAAAACAATAAAAAAAATGCTGGTGTTAGCATTGAGGAAACAGTCTGTTTTTTTCCTGTAAAAATTTATGGTCCTTAGCCATGCAAATTCTGACTTTGTGCCATGGAAGGATACAAATCACCCTGGCTAAAGTGAGCCAAAGCTGTGTCCAAGGACAACATCCTTGTACAATAATTATGCTTGTGGCCAAAGCTTTCAGGATGATAATGGTTTTGATAGATTTTCATTTTAATTTGTGGTACTATTGTTTTTAGAAGATTCTTAAAGTCCTGGTGAAGCAACCAACCTTCCTTTGTTGACCCATATGGGTTGCATAATTGTATTTTATGCACACAGTGCTTGTCTGAAAATGGCTGATGAAAGAAGAAAGCAAACACATGTTATTTTCTTTTGGAGAAAATATTTTATTGCTCTGCTGTCATAAATTTTGTCTTCTTGATATTGAAGCTATGAGGTAGCATTTCTAAGTCCTAATGAAGAAATAACTTCTAACTATGGGAGCTCTGTGAAACATCCACAGTGCAACTAGAAACATTTTGAGATGTGTCCAGTGCTGCAAATTCAGGCCTTCCATATAAAATGTTTAGCAAAAAGATTTCAGAGATATCCCACTGTGAAGTTTAGGGCTATGTAAGGAATCACTGAATCACAGAATGGTTAAGGTTGGAAGGGACCTCTAGAGATGATCTCGTCCAACCCCCCCTGCTCCAGCAGGGACACCTAGAGCACGGGGCACAGGGCGGCATCCAGGTGGGTTTGGAAGATCTCCAGAGAAGGAGCCTCCACAACCTCTCTGGGCAGCCTCTTCCAGGGCTCTGTCACCCTCACAGAAAAGAAGTTCTTCCTCACATGCAGATGCAACTTCCTGCATTTTAATTTATACCCATTACCTCTTGTCCTGTCAGCAGCCACCACCGAGTTTGGCCCCATTTTCCCTATATTCTCCCCTAAGATATTTATACATATTGATCACATCTCCTCTCAGTCTTCTCTTCTCTAGGCTAAACAGGCCCAGCTCACTGAGTCTTTCCTCATAAGACAGATGCTCCAATCCCTTAATCATCTTTGTTGCTCTAAAGGAGCTTTTCTCTAGGTTTAGATTTAGATTCCAGAGACATTTGGATTTGGAGGCTCAGTTTGCTTGCACTTCTACTTGAAATTATGCATGTGCTATATACCTGGCTTTAGCAAGAACCTAACAAACAGTATGATTAAAGAGTGGTAAGGTACAAAAACAAGTAGGAAATGATGCCTTTTCTCAGATGCCTGGGGTGTGGGGAGTCTAGTTTTGCACTACTCCATTAATTAGGTAGTTAGCTCTGTTCTGCAAATTTCACGGCAAAAGAATGACAGTGTTTCCATGGAAAACCAGGCACCATAGTGTTGCATAGAGTAATTACTGTGAAATTACATTTGTCGATTTGGCTTTGGCCTATTAAACCAGTGCCAAGACCTTTTAACTTCTTATTCTTTCTAAAAAGAAGCAAATGCTGGAAAAGAATACACTGATATGACACTGAATTTCCCTTTGCTTTAGTACCATCATAATCATAACCTTTATACTGAGTCTACAAGCAATGTACAACAAACCTAAAATTTGCAGAAAAGCAGACTGACCCCTGAATTAGAAGGCAGAAGAGTCAGATAGGAGGTTTCATTCTAATCTTATGTGCTCTGGTTCTACTTTGGCTTATACTTTGTTGAGTCTGAAGCGTGTTTCACCTGACTCACTTCAAGGTGAATATAAGACATTAGTTCGCCAAGTCTTGCAAGAAAGGGGTCCCGCTTGGTGTTGTCTCGCAATAACACACGGAGGTCTCAGAGACTAAGAAATGTAGAATTTACTTGTGAGAAAGATGAGGTGCCTAAAAGAAATAGGAATAATTTGGAAATCAAAAATAGAATTGTTAGAAGAGATGAGACCCTGAACAGCACCAAAGGTTCAAAGCTGCCCTTTCTTGCCTGTCAAACAAAGTGGAAAACATTAATTGCTAGGCACACATTGAGAATGCATGAGGGAATGAAAGGAAATTCCAGAAATAAAAGATAAACTAAATAAAAAAATATGATATGGTCCCTTTTGCAAGTTCATGGATCTGGAAACCAAGCTCATGATTTGGGTGGAGTCTGACTCATGGGTTTTGATCTCATTGACTGGCATAGCTGAAAACGCCACCACAAATCACATAGCAAACTGGTGACAGGGAGGGGAACAGAATCCAAAATCTCCCTGGCAACCCAATTTATCCATTAAACTCAGTTCTTTCTCCAAAAATCACAGGCCAGGCTCTGTTGGGTTTGTGAGTCCCTTCCCATTTGCTGATAACAAGAGTCAGTAATTCAATGCCCGGCACTCAGAAAGAGCCAAATCTTAGTAGGTAATAACTTCAAAGGCTTATCAAAGTATCATAACACCACTTGTAAAGTCTATTAACTACCAGGAGGAGATGATGAAGAACAGAGAACTTCCCAGGCTTAGTCACTTTTTCCTTCAAAGAAAAACAGCGTGCTTAAAGCACTCGAAGTGATTAAATAAAAGCCTATTATGTATCTGTCCAAGGTAAAAGGCTTGGAAATGGAGGAATTAAATAATACCTTCATCAAAATTATGAACTCAAAATGTGGACAGAAAAAGAAAGGACAAATAACAGACAAACTGGAGAAACACCACCCATGCCTGCTGCTGTTCACAGACGAATGTGTTCTCTCATGCTGAAGCACAGCACCACTGATGAAAAAAGACCAAGCTGATTGGTCTTTTCTCGCTGGCAGTAGTGCTGGGCATTTCTGTTTCAAGGATTGCAACTGGGGCTCCAGGGCAGGAGGTTCAAAGAAGCAGAAATTTATAATGTGCACGATAACTCACAATGGGCTCCAGAGCCTCCTTCTCCCTGCAGAGAGCAATCACTATTGCTCCTTATGGAAAAAGACCTCACCAGAGAAGATCAACTCACATACTGGCTGCAGAAAAGCAAAATAGATTCAAGGATTTGCTGGGGGCTGAATGCTCTTTGGCCAGCATACAGCCCACGTAACTCTAGGAATTTAACCGAGGAGTCTGGTCATCTGAGGTCCCCGTGCAAGTCAAGGAAGGGAAGAACTTCCAAAAGGCATTTCACTTAGATTGAATCTGATAAGTGTTTGATTTTAGGGGGATGAATGAATCTGAACTCTCAAAGCAGAAAAGTGTTTGGAGTCTGTGGACACAGAATTTCTGGAAAATGATTTTGCTCCATTGTGCAAACATCACTTCCCACTCCCTTTGCTTCACATGACCTTACACTTAATTAATTTAGCTACTAAAAAAAGACACCTAATTAGCCTTTAGACATCCCAAATGACACAAGGTCTTGCCCTGGACCTTGGTATAAACATATCAGGAAAACTCAAGCATCGCACCAGCTGCTTGTGTCTCACTGAGTAATGACCAAAACGAGGAAGATGTTTTCCCTCATAATTTTAAGATACTCCTCCTTAAACACATTAGCTATTTTTAATGAATTAATTAAGCTTTAAAGACATTTGTGTGCACAAGAGGAGAATGCACTGACACATTATCAAGGAAGAAATAAAAACTAAGGAGGTTTCAGAAAAAAAAAAAAATCTTAGTGATTTTATGAGCTTGATATTTTAGCAAAGTAGCTGTAATACCAAGATCTCCTGTTCAGCATAGCTGAACGATGTGAACAGGGAGCACTTTCTAGGTTTAAACTACTACTTTTCTGTAAGAGAAATAACTGAAAAAAACTTCCTCACTTGTTCTGAAGATACAACTGGTAAATGCACAGTGACTGCAATGTAGAAAGTCAACTGTATAAAATTTCAACTAACTATAAGGAGGGGAAAAGGGGAGACACAAAGTTTATTTCCAGTTATTCCCAAATACAGCAGTTTTCAAGAAAAACACTGTCATTAATAACAATCGCAATGAGTAAGCATCTAGCTAGAGAATTGCAGTGTTGGAAAGAACTGCATATTGGAAAGTGCTTTTTTTTTTTTTTTCTAAAGGATCAGGATGTATTTGTTTTTATCTGTTAGGCTTCTCTTTTCATTTTTCATTGCATTGAGAAAATTCTGCACGACAGTCCAATGTTTTCTTGGGTAGTATGGTAAACTATGCAGATATTTTCAATGACACTCAAACATTTTTTATTTTTCAAAGGGATTTTAACAAGTTAGTAAAAGCAGGCAGGTTAATTCATCTAAATGTTCAATCTAATCCCACTAAGGGATTAAGGAGAGATTTGATTTCACCATTCCTACAATCAAAATCTAGATTCATGTTACACATGGTTTTGGTCTGTTTTATAATTGGGAAAGGGCCTGCCTTTTGACACTTACTCTCCTTACGCTCAGAACCCAAAGGGGAAGTGAAAATCCTATTCAAAATGTAGAGCAGGCCAGGAAATATCCTATTTATTGTGCCATAAAAAAAAAAAAGTCTGTCTTAGTAATTATACCACACACACAATAGCACAAATCTTCATTGTAGGGAAAAAATCATTGGCTGCAACATGAGATCAGACATGCCAAGGTATTGCTTTAGTAAGGATATTTTTTTTCCAATTTCTAGTCTATTTTCTTTCACAACTCTTTGTCCAAATGTAAAAGCCAGTAAGCTACTTGGAGTGCCACCAACAGAGAGGCAAGTTAAGAAGCATATATTCATAAAGCAGCACTGGTAGGTCTCAAGTAAGAAGTAAATCTTGTAGCACAAGTCCTGTGTATCACAGAACATTCTTGTTGACTGTGGCTCCAGTTCAGGAAAGCATTTAAGCATGTGCTGAAATACATCCCAATTCAGAGGAAGTATATGCTTGACTTTAAGCATGTTCTTAAGTCCTGATGACTTCAATGGGACTTAAGCACACACTTAAGTACTTTCCTGAATGGGGGCCTATAACAACAATAATAAATTTACTGTATAGCAATTTAATTTCATTGGACTTTTTCTGGGATTTCATTTTGCTAGGAGAAATTCTTAGCAGCAGTCTTCCAAGGCTGGACAAGATAAAGTCTAAATATATTCATAAGCACACACATACATGGGAATGGACCATGTGCATATATGTCAAATAAAAACAGAATATTTGCTAGAAAGAAAGTCAGGGTAGTAGCAAAACAAAAAGGAAGTGGTGAAATACTTTAGCCAACTCCCCAAAAGCCAGCCAGAATGTTGAAGTTTGGCATACATACAGCCATATATTATAGATGCACATAAGCTTAACTTGGTCTGCATTGCTGGCCAATTTGAGGAAAGCTGGCCTGTTGCACTGTGCAGCATGTCAGCAGAGCTGAGGATCTCCACAGAGCTGCAGCTGCATTTCTTGGACCTCCAGAGTTTGGGGGAGAGGAATTTGTACTCCTGAATCATTTAGAATTTTCAGGAGATGGAACTGCAGGTTGGAAATGCCACAGGCATTGGTAAGGAAGCCACGGCAAATATTTTCTTGTTGTTTAATGAATCATTATTTTCCAGTTTTCTATATTCAGGTGAACAGCAGCATGGGCAGGAAGGGATCAGTCATACAGGTTAGCTTATTCTCATGAACATTTTCATGAATGGAATGCACCTATACAAATAACTCCTCTTGGTCCTCACGGCTAGCTAGCCTGAAAGCAGAACCACTGAAAAGGTACTTCTAATTCTGAAAATCTCTGCATCTCAGTCCAATGCACTCTCTGTACACAATGCCACGAAATTAGCATGCGTAAGGGATTTGAACAGCTCAGTAAGTCATTTATGAAGAATTTCAGGATTTTGCTCTAAATTGCAATAAAACACATTTTAAAACATTCACAGCTTTATTCAACAGGAGCTGTGTGTTTCTGCGGGGAGGAGAGAAGCTGAAACAGTCTCAGTATACTTCAAATGCAATTTTACCCCACTGGGCTACAGGAAAGCCAGGATCCCTGCAAATCCTGACTCAGCTGCACATTTTGACCTTAGGCCCAGTGCTCTTAAGGCTTTCCATGGTCCAGCACCCTGCTAGACCACTGACTGGACAACTAGGAGGAACTGCAACTGTTCCTTCCGCATTGACTGTTCTGTCTCTAGATGGCAGAGCCCAGAGGGTGGCGATAAATGGGGCCAAGCCTACTTGGAGGCCTGTGGCCAGTGGTGTCCCACAGGGCTCAGTACTGGGCCCTGTGCTGTTCAACTTGTTCATCAATGATTTGAGTGAGGCCACAGAGGGCACCCTGAGCAAGTTTGTGAACAAGAGGAACCTGGGTGGAGGGGCCGACACTCCAGAGGGCTGTGCTGCCATTCAGAGGGCCCTGGGCAGGTTGGAGAGTTGGGCAGAGAGGAACCTCATGAGGTTCAACAGGGACAAGTGCAGGGTCCTGCACCTGGGGAGGAATAATCCCAGGCACCAGGACAGATTAGGGGCTGACCTGCTGGAAAGCAGCCCCGCGGAGAGGGATTTGGGAGTCCTGGTTGACACCAAGTTACCCATGAGGCAGCAAGGTGCCCTCATGGCCAAGAAGGCCAATGGGATCATGGCTGCATGAGGAGGAGTGTGGCCAGCAGGGCGAGGGAGGGGATCCTGCCCCTCTGCTCAGCTCTGGTGAGGCCGCACCTGGAGTACTGGGTGCAGTTCTGGGCTCCCCAGGACAAGAGGGACGTGGAGCTTCTAGAGAGGGGCCAGTGTAGGGCCACAAGGATGATTAAGGGACTGGAGCATCTATCTTATGAGGAAAGACTAAGCAATCTGGGCCTGTTCAGCCTGGAGAAGAGAAGACTGAGAAGAGATCTGATCAATATGTACAAGTACCTGAGGGGAAAATATATGGAGGATGAGGCCAGACTCTTAGTGGTGGCCAGTGGCAGGATGTGGTGGCAACTGAGGAGCAGGGGCTATCAAGCTTACTGTTCATCAGGTCCTGATTCTTCTAATTCCATCCAGTCCATATTTGCACACTTCACCAGTCTATATGCATTTTATAGGATGTTCCATCAATCCTTCTGGGTCAGGGGGTTGGGTTGCTACTTGGTGCATCTGCTCCTTTAGCCAAGCCTTCAATCTACATGACCTTAGGTTCTTCCACTTGGTTATTTTCCCTTTAGGGTTGTACTAGCTGCAGCTGCGGGCTCATTTTCCACATGGCTTTCACCTGCTACAGCTACAGCAGGACAAGGGGAAATGGGTATAAATTAAAATGCAGGAAGTTGTATCTCTACATGAGGAAGAACTTCTTTCCTGTGAGGGTGACAGAGCCCTGGAACAGGCTGCTCAGAGAGGTTGTGGAGGCTTTTTCCCTGGAGATCTTCTAAACCCACCTGGATGCCACCCTGTGCTTTGGGTGCCCCTGCTTGAGCAGGGGGTTTGGACTAGATGATCTCTAGAGGTCCCTTCCAACCTCAGCCATTCTGTGATTCTGATATTCAGTGTGGAGGACTGATACTTGCAGTCAACCACTTTCAGATTGTCTCAAGACATCTACATGTGTTAACCACTTGGAAAATTTTGGCCTGAATGTACCACCTATCCTTTGGCCAGTATTGTCACATATTGAAAGAATTCTTACAAATGAAAGATGTGCTCTCTGCAGTTTGTCTCTACATTACTGATGAGGTTACTTAACGATTCTCCGTCTTCCAGGGCAAATCCCATATACATTACCATTGAAAAGTCAGGTCTGGTATAAAGAAATTCATCTCCAGAGTGCATGCTAGGAATATTTTTCTAATGTTGCATGCCTGTGAACTGCAGCTGGGGACTATGCACTTTACAGGGCTTCTAACATACTACATGCAGAACAGTTGCCAGTGGCTCGAACAAGGTAATGATGCTCCCAGCACTGACTAGTATCAAAGCAAAGAAACCGCCTTGCTCACTGGATGATAACTATAGTGAACAGCTTTTAAAATCTTTGCTTTTTTTGAGACCCATACTCAACAATTGAAAAAAAAAAAACTTGAAATATACAGTTATATCAGCTTAACATTAACATATAGAAAGATCTTGGAAGAAAGGATTAGAGAGTAAATTCACAATCACATGTAAAGTAAGATCATACAACAAGACTTATAAGTTAATCAATTTAACTTTGTTCTTTGACAGGGTATCCACCATCATGCATAACAAGAAAGTAGTAGATACCTAGAAGTTGACTTCAGTAAGGTTTTGATCATATGTTCCAGATCAGATTTTCATTAGCAAGGTAGGGAAGTCGTATGAAAACAATGTAAAGTGCTTGTATGAATGTCTGAAAGAATACTTAAATAATAGTAATAATCAACTGTTCTGTTAGTCTAGGCATACACAACAAGTAGAGCTTTGCAAGATGGATTATATTTAATGTTTCTACTAACAAAATGAAAGACAGAATAAAAAGATCCCTACAAAAATTTCTGAGAACAACAAGAAAGGAGACATTAGTATCCTATAGAAGTAGACATTACTGAGAAATTGGGGAAGAAATGTCTGAAATTACTTAAATGGTATTCAGTAAAGAAAAATGCATGGAATAAAATGTAAGAAGAACAAAATCTTGAGCACAAATGCACAATGGGGAATAACTGGTGACGCTACAAGAGTGAAGAGAAGGAAGATTGTACATGCATCACAAACAACATGAATCATCTGTGTACGCTTCTAAAAACGACAGCAAGAAGATAATGCATTGCATGAGATGTACTGCTAGGAGAATCAGACAATATAATAGTCCTCAAGCACGTAGAAGCCTGTTACAAGGAGCATGATGATCCATTGTTGTTCATGCCCACAGAGGGTAACATAATGTATTTTACTTAATTCGCAACAATAAAATATTAGGGGGAAAAAAAAATCCAGTGTAATTAAATAAATAACAAAACACAAAGCAGGCTTTCTAAGGAAGTTGCACAATCTGCATTACTGGAGGCTTTGAAGAAATCAAAAAAAAAAAAAAAAAGTCAAAACTGGTCTTGACTTATTTAATCCTGCTGCAGAGCAGAGAGATTGTATAGGATGCCTTTTCAAACCTCTCTAAAACTGCATGTTAGTGACTCCTTGGCAGCAGAGTTCTTATCCTTGCTCTCAGCTCTAGATCCATGGTGGCCCACACTTTTGCTTTCCTCTGACCTTCATAGGATGAAATCTGGCCCTGGTGAAGTCAGTGGGAATTTTCCCAGAGATTTTGATGGGACCAGAATTTCACTCATAAGCTTTAATGGCCAGAAGGGACAATTATAATAATCTTTCCTGACCTTTTGCATAATATAAACCATAGATTTCACTCAGCCTGCAGCCAACATCTTGTGGTTGAACTGGAACATATGTTTTAAAAGGGTTTTCAGGTTAAACATATGGCTAGACATAGAGTGGTAGTAAAATCCCCTCTAGTGGTAAATGTTTGCATTGCAGCGTGAAATTTTGGCTTTCAAGTCGACTGCAAACGTCCAATCTGAAGGATTTTGCTAAATGTAGCTAAATTACCCAGCACTTATTAGTGTTTTTTTTTTTTCTTTTCTATTAGTTGTATTGATTTTTGTGGGTTTATATGGCTGAAGGAACCTTAATTACAGCAAGTCAGGCCACAGCGGCAGTCAGAAAATAATCACAATCTTAATAAAGGTCAATGGAGATGCTCAAGCACTAACTATTACTTGGTTACCTTGGCTACCACAGTTATTTCACATCGGGAGATGTAAGCACTTTGAATAAAAAAAAAAAAAAAGTAAAAAAGAAAAAACCTAAATTATTTTATACAAGAGAGAAACATGTGCCTTAACATATTCATATTAGGTAGCAGCTTATGCTCTGCACATATAGAGTAGCTCTCAGATCTCTGAAGACTATGCCTATAGGACCATATTCCACTTTTGGCACCACAGCTATTAGTAGGGTATACTATAACAAACTTGATCTAATTCTTCTCCTATAAAAGTCAATCTTCTGTCAATACCCAGTAGAAACAAATATTTCATAGACTTCAGTAAGAGCAAGAACATATTTTGGATTCATTGACTTCTTTCTAGTACATGACCATGGGTGATTGTATGGGCTCTACAGAAAACCTGTGGAGGAATCTGGTTTAGCTACTCAAAGAGTACCAAAGATAGTATTTCAAATATAGATGTTTCTGTATCCTGAGAGCTGTTTAGATATGTAGAAAAAAAATCATTACCATAGGAAAGCTCTGGAAAATCAAATGAGGCATAAATCATTGTCAAAAGATGGCATGGGCCATGCAAATTATAGTAAAGTTATTACTCTTTCTAGAGGAGATCAGATGCAAGTATAGGAGTCAACTTTCAGAGAAAGCTCTACGCAGAGATCTGTTGATCCCCATGTAGCTCTGGAATCCTGCAAGTAGGTGTTCTTGTAAAAAACTAATCTATGCACATCTGGAATTCAAATGTCTGTTAAAAATCACTGAGTCTGGGACAGTAATCTGTTCATATAGTATATTTTGCAAATACTGATGAATTGCAGCCAAATTTCCATGCCTCTAAGCAGCATATCAGACTAGCAAATAATAACAGCAGCCAGGTGCTGAAAGTTAATGCTGAACCCGAAATCAGATCCAGGTCTGAATTATTTATTGAAATTCCATGACTTTACTTGCAGCACTATTGGAAGAGTGGGTTACTTGCAGCTATTTGCAAGTAATTTGATGAAAGAAGTTTTGTCTCTGATGGAGGCATTTAGCACCAAATTAACTGAGCTGAGTGCAGGCCATAATCTGCCCTTAATTATAGTCTCATTTTGTATCTTATTTAACACTACATACACAATACTCATCTGTGACTTCTGTTGATTTAAATGGGAATAAAGAGCAATCAGGAATGCTCAAGAGACTTTCTGCAATTTGCAGGTCTTTATAGAGGACTAGGTCTTTATAATCTCTTTTTGCATCTCCAAAGCTATTGGTGCTGTAGAGAATAGGAGAGGTGCTTCATCCTGAAATGTGATGAATTTCGCAGAAAGTAGATCAAGTTGCTCTGATTTGAAGTTATTGTACAAAAGCATTTGCTAAGAGAATACAAACACAAACTAAACATTTTTTTCTAGTTCCCAGCTATTCACACAGAAATCATTACAGAGCTTCATAGTTCAGGGATATATTTGCACCGTTAGTGTTCTTGTATCTGACAAAATTACTGTATTAGTTCATGTGATTATTGATACAGACATATAGTGAGGCTTAGCCACACATCAGCTAAATATCCCTACAGAAAATTAAAGGGAGTGTAACATGACTAGGTAGTCTTTTCTGACAGCCATTTGCAAAAGAAGGGAATCTGACTGTCTCTAAATATTTTCTCCAGAAATATATGCTCAAGAAAAAAAAATCACTGATTCTACCTAAAAGTTTCTGAGAAATCATCTACTCTCCATTTCAGTGGAAGATAAATTCTTAAAATCTCTGTGTATAAATTGTTTGGGTTATTTTGTAAAGCTTCGGTGATGCAACTTCCAAAGGTTGCACTTGGGTATTTCTTTCAGATCTTCTCAAAACACTTTGTTAGTGCAATTTCAACTTGATGCTCAGACTCAATTTCCTCTCTTTTCAATTTATCCTATTATCCACCATAAAAACTTAAATGATTCATCTTATTTTTCTTCCCTTTATATGAAATCTTACCTAGTTAAGCCATAGTAATTTATCTAACACCTCTTCACCTTTTACTGTTCTCTTGCTTCTGAGATGCTTGAGTGTGCTGTCTTTTCCCAGTGCCTGCTTTATTTATTTATTTATTTTTTTTTTGGCCTCATCACAGATCTTCTCATTCCTGCCTCTTCCCCTGACCATCCTCTCTCTATTTTGTTGCTATTGTCACCTAGCTGCTTCATTCAGACTAAACAAATCAAATGGCATATGCTGGAAATGGAGCATCGCTTGTGGTTGCTAAAAGTCCCCCAAGGGATTTACACCTCCTTTCAAGACAGTGTCCAACCCTATTTTATAAGCCCTATCTTCCTTCTGCCCTGGCATTCAGTTGCCGCAATGACTGCATGAGTCCAGACCTAACAGAATATTATAGTGCAAAGATGCTGTCCATACACTGGTTTTCTCTCAAACCAAAACAGTAAACTCAGCATCCTTGCTCCATTAGTCTCACCTGATGATGCTGCTGCCAAAATCATTTTCCTTCTACTTCTTTCCTTCCCAAGCTTTGTGCATCAACAGTCATATCAAACCCACTCTTGTTTTCCTCACAAGTGACATGGGAGTTTGTCTTTCTCCAGCCCTTGTTTTTTCAGCTCACATAACTCAGATGAGTCACATTATGACCGTTTGCCTCATTTTCATGATCTTTTCATGCTCAGCAACCCTGCAGAGCTAATCCCTCCTTGGGCACTCTTATAAAGAAAAGTACTTTCTCGTACTCTTTTGTTCTCTATCAGGGTTAGTAAAATAGACATAAAAATTCATCTGCATCTCCTTGGTATTAGTGTCAGCTCTACAGGAAGACATTCATTAAAACCTACTGCTCACAGCTCAATCTGTGAGCACTAAGTATTTATGTATCCAATAGAACTGGAAAATTGAAAGTAATGCGAGTGACACTGCTTCCTATGCTGTGCTTCTGCTGGGAGCACAGATGTCATTCGAGGCTATCAGTCCACAATCTCTCTGGTCTTTTACACCATTTTTATGTATTTTTACTCTTCAGAGTTTCTTAGCCAGACTATTAACAAGCACTGCTTTCCCAGCACTATTAATGAATTCTAATTCACACTACGCACCTTCTGGGGCTACAACCTTCATTAGGTAGATGGGCATCCCATTTCCTAACCACTGCACCTGGGGCAGAGCTGGATCTCCAAAGTTTCTCTGGCAGCTTTTTGGTTTATTTGGTGCCCTCATGTGAGACAGGCAAGGGAGCAAAGCAGTTCCCATTTCGCTGGTTGTCAGAGAGGACTGTTAGTCTTAACAACCGCAATTTACAGATTGCTGTTTGAAGTGCATGCTCCAAACATCAGCCATAAAAGCTCATTGAAATGTCCAAGTTAACAAGTTAATTGAGAAACTGGTATTTGGCAAGCGAATCTCTCAGCATTTTGTGTGTGTTTGTGTAGAGAGGTAGGCCCAATTCACTTAAGTACCCGAGTAAGCTTTGATGAACTAACTGTTGTCTCCTATTTACATATAATTCTCTCCAAAACAGAGATACTTTTGTATTACTGTGGAATGGAAATCTATGCTGGAGGTTCTTGAAAAGTAAAAATACAGAGAAACACCACAAATTCACACTTCTTATCGAATAGCCAAACATTAGTACAAAAACCCTGCTTCTGACAGGGGGGCACAATTTGATTACTACTAATTGCAGCACTCTCCAAGATTCTGGATATGGCTTATTACTTCCCAAAAACTTGGCACACAGTGTGGAAGAGATACCTGGGGGCTAACTACGAAGAGCTCCTTTGCCAGCACTGCAGCATGAGCCTGAGCGACGAGCGAATCATCTTGGCTCTACCTTGGAGTTGGGTGATTGAGAGCTAATGCAGAGGAAACAAAAGATGAGTTTTGAACCTCATTGCAAGATCTAGACCTAGAACTGAATTTAGAGCTAACCTGGGGAATTCTGATTTAAAGGTATTAAAGAAATACATAAAATCTTAAGTTACCACATCTCAATTCAAGAGAGACTCAGTAAAACAAGAAAAAACACCATTCTTTATTGCAGATGTCAACTAACAGTCAGAGAAGAACAGAAAATTAAAACAATCCAAATTCTAGTGGAAGAGTCTGAAATAAGGCTTAATAGTGCAGCGGCTTGGAGGGCTGTAACTTTTGGGGACACCCTGAAAAACTGAAAGAACTGGACACAGAAAAACAGCTAAAAACACCATTCTGTGGGATCCTGTAACCTACAAGAATATTCCATGATTCAGGCCCTCCTCATCCTGGAACAGCTTTAAAATGAGCCTAAATAAAATAAACAAACTAAACAAATCTCCAGTTGTATAATGAATCAGCAACAATGGCTCATCACAAAACACAGGGCAGTGAAAGAAAATAATTTCCTCCCATGATATGCCCTCGTATGTGTTAGAAGTAAGCTGCTCATTCAGCAGCTAAAAGCAAAAGGAAAGCAGTAACGCAACATGCCCGTTGACCCACACAAAGAGAATCATGATCTAGAAAAACACGGGCAACAATAGCCATGATCCATCAGGGGCTGTTTTTTTTTCTGAATTCCACTTGTTTCAGACAATATACAGGTACAGGCCTGCAGCAGCACCCAAAACGATAGCTGTGTGTGGTGAGTGGCAGTGGTCAGGATGCTTTTTCGGGTGCTAAATTTGGTACGGGGAGAGCAAGCCTGGCAATTAGTGGCTTGCAGCTGCCTTGTGTTGGGAATTAGCTTAGTGTTTTATGAGGAGGTGAATCACAAAGCACAAGTAGCTTTTACAGAGTTCATCTGCGTAAAGGTAAAAGATATGTATTTTAGCTAGGGAAGCTACTGAGCTGCACAGAGGTGAAAAACAATGTTGGTATAAATGTTTCACAGAAATTAAACCAAGGTAGAGAGGGGTGGCATGACTTATGCAATGTTCCCATGACAGCCACAAGGCAAATTCAGGTCTCATAACTCACTTTAGCTCATTTCACCTCATACGTGAAGTCTGAGCTGTACTGAAACACACACCTGCAGCCCCTGCCGACTTGGTGTCTCCCCACTGCTTTAGTCTTTAAGGCCCTTCCACACGTGGCCCTTGCACATCCAGGCAAAGATGAACTTATATATAGCTACCACCTGCACTAATCACATCCCCATGTCGTGTCCAGGCCACCAAGTGTCATTCTAAGAAAGGAAAGTATCCTCTGAACATCATTTCCATCAGAATGGCTTTGACCAAAAGTGTTTTATCTTACAATAATACCAAAATCAAAGATTTCTTGTATCACTACCTGGACTTAAACCAAGCCTTCTCAGGCTGTCCTAGCTTGCAAAGATATTCTCCATAACAAAACATGCTAGGTTTGCACACTTTATGGCATGCTTATTCCTATACTGACTCTATACATACTTCATTAAAGATATACTTAGCCTTGATCTGAACCAGACAACCGAAGCGCACATTCTCATTTGGTTATTCCAACAGTTAATTATGTTCAAAGTTGTTATTAAGCTTATTTCTAACTTGACTATATCTGCCCTTAACTAATTATTAATACTTCTTGTTACACTTTTAACCAGCAGATCAGAAACCCCTCCACAAGCGTGTTCAATATTGCAGTCAAACGACCTTTGGTCTTTTACATAAACAATAAAGGCTGCCTTAAGGATGGCAATCTGAATATTTTTTAATCCTTAAAATCTTTCTTTTCTACATCTTTTCCAGCAAGTTTAGGTACATATGTATTTAAATCACCTAGATTAATAATCTGAACCTTCAAAACCCCTACTAATAGCAAAGGAAAAAAATAAAGGGTAAAGTATGCAACTGGTATGCAGACGTGAAACACCAAGACAGAATCAAGTCATGCTAAGTGCTGTACAAAAATAAAACGCAACACTCCTGAAATGCTAGTTATCATTTTATCTGAGTTTTATGCATGGTTGCTAGAAATACACATAAAGGGGAAATTTCACCTTCTTTTGGTAATCAGGTACATTGAAAAAAAAAGAAAAAAGTGGAGAGCCACTCAAGCTCCTGATATTCAATATTCTTTAAGTAGAAGCTGAATCACGGTCCCCTGGGGACTGACATAGCTCTCACCAGGATTAGGGCACTGATTGGTATGAATTTCTGAGATGCACCAGGGCAGCTGATTTGTAGAGGAATCTCTGCCACACCACTGAAGATTGACTTAAGCCTCTAACACTGTTTTTAAAAAGGGATGCACTTAAGTGCACATCAGCAACCACCTTCCCCACAGAAAGTCAGCCAGGCAGGCAGCCATGTGAAACTGGCCCCTAACAGAACATCTACATGGTCAATAGGTATTGAACTATATAGGTATTTCTCCTTTGATTACATTATCCCTCAAAGACATTTAAATTCCAGCAAACTTCATGAAAACTGCCAGGAAGGTAGAAGAAAAAAGACCTAAATTAATGCCCTTTGTGAAGAAAAGGTAACTATGAAGCATGCTGTGTCTTGCCCAGAGAGGTGGCCCGGTAGTGAATGTCAGCAAGAAGTTGCATTTATTGCCATTTATTGCATAATTCATAGGAAATCACAGAATAAATGACTTTGGAAGGGACCTCTCAAAATCATAGAATCATAGAATCATAGAATGCTTCAGGTTGGAAGGGACCTCTAGAGATCATCTAGTCCAACCCCCCTGCACACGCAGGGTCACCTACAGCA